>JACJUY010002430.1:59850-108008 GCA_014220935.1 Platorchestia sp. MABIK | reverse complement strand
TGGTGTGTGAGTGGTGAGTGTAGTGGTGGTTGTGGTGTGTGTGTTGAGTGTAGTGGTGTGTGAGTGGTGAGTGTAGTGGTGGTTGTGGTGTGTGTGGTGAGTGTAGTGGTGTGTGTGTGGTGTATATATAAAAATAAAAATTTGATTGAAACTGTATTACGGACAACTAGAAGTTGTGTTGAGGTTCAATTGTACAGTGTATCGATTTTAACGTTGATTTCGACATCGAACGCAAAGTTATGAAGCATCGAACGCAAAGTTATGAAGCATCGAACGCAAAGTTATGAAACATTGAACGCAAAGTTATGAAACATCGAACGCAAAGTTATGAAACATCGAACGCAATGTTATGAAACATCGAACGCAAAGTTATGAAACATTGAACGCAAAGTTATGAAACATTGAACGCAAAGTTATGAAACATCGAACGCAAAGTTATGAAACATCGAACGCAAAGTTATGAAACATCGAACGCAAAGTTATGAAACATTTTCACACATTTTGACTTATTTTTAAATCAACAATTTATAATTTTACATGGAAGTTAACTGTATATCACCAAGGTGGATATAATTTAGTTGTTTTCTGGCTATTGGATGAGCCAATTTGGTAGAAATTGAAGCAGGTAGATTTTCTGTTTCCATAATCCCGAAGTCCGTTTCTGAAGTCTGATGTTTCAGGATTTTAGATCCATGATCTCGAAAATGAAATCTGACCCCTGTTCTTTTTCTTTCCAGATGCGGGCGCCCGGGCAACGACATCATTTCATCCAGTTTGCTGGATTCAATCCCGCCTATGCCTGGTGCCTCGACAAATGATGTAGCAACACCTGTTGGACTCTCATGTTCACCAACCTTTTCAATGACCGTGAAACATAATACATGCCCGAACCTTCTCTTGTTGTGGACCCTCGTTCAATCATCTGGAGCGATGGCTCTGTTTCGCAACTCTAACTCGTACGGAAAATACCCTGGAGATGTGAACTCAAATCTCAGTAATCAGTGGTTGGAAGAGACCCAAAGCAGCTATTTGCTTCCAGCCGATAAACTGGACGCTGGAGATGACGTACAGCTATTTTCAAAGACCGCATCTCCTAACATGCTTCTCACTACTCCCACTGAGGAATACGATGCCAATTGCTCCGATCCTCTGGTCCACGTGGAATGGAAAGACGCAGGGCTTGTGGGTTCTTTCGCGGTACTCATCCTCATCAACATTTTGGTGGTGGCCGGGAACACTTTAGTGATCGCGGCAGTGTTCTCGTCCAACAAACTCCGGTCGGTGACTAACCTGTTCATTGTGTCTTTGGCCGTGGCTGACATGTCTCTCGGGATCATGGTACTACCGTTCAGCGTCACTGTTGAAGTCTTCGATACTTGGCTCTTCGGCCCGCTCTGGTGCTCCGTGTGGCTCGCTGTCGATGTCTGGATGTCCACTTCGTCCATACTCAATCTTGTCGTCATCAGCTTTGACAGGTGAGTGTTTTGTAATCAATTTCGTCATCAGTTTTTGTCAGGTGAGTGTTTTGTCATCAGTTTTGTCATCAGTTTTTGTCAGGTGAGTGTTTTGTCATAAGTTTTGTCATCAGTTTTGGTCAGGTGAGTGTTTTGTCATCAGTATTGACTGGTAAGTGTTTTGTGTCATCAGTTTTGTCATCAATTTTGACAGGTGAGTGTAGATTAGCTGAATGCGCCCTCCATTGAGTATGTAGAGTCTGGTTAAAAATTAAATTTTTTAAGACAGAGGAGGAACGTGCTTTTGGATGAGTAAATACGGTCTGGTACAAAATTATACTTATGTCAAAAGATTGGTACCGTTCTCGGTTGCAAAAAAACACTAGTACTTGAGCATAGCTTCGTATGGCTATTCAACACCCAAGTCAAAATTGGCGCTGCGTCTATAATGTTTTCTTGCAGTTCGGGGCATTAGGGTGCTTCAGAGTCGGCCTATAGCAATATATTGCACCAATAGTTTTAGTTGCAGCGAAATTCTTTGCGCTCACTAATAATTTAGGCCCGTAAAAACAACACGAATACATCTGGAGCTTGTATTTGCTACGAGAAAGTTTCTGGAGCTTGTATTTACTACGAGAAAGTTTCTGGAGCTTGTATTTACTACGAGAAAGTTTCTGGAGCTTGTATTTACTACGAGAAAGTTTCTGGAGCTTGTATTTACTACGAGAAAGCACGAAGTGGAAATATTCGCTTCTGTATAGCCCCTACTGCAGTTCAGTGCCGCTTGGTGGAGTTTACTGGCCAAATTACTGCAGAGAGACAAGCAGCCGCGTTGCAAGAAAGCTACGATATAAGCGGACCACATCACTGTCTTTATGTAACTGCTCCGAACTGCTGTAGTACTGCACCAGCTTTTAATAAAAGCCTTATACATCAGAATCAATCGAAGATATTCTACATACTTTAATTTTAAGATATCGAAGTAAGGAAGAGACGAGGTTTGACTTATATCTTCGTTCTGATCATAACTGGAGTGCAATCGGCGTTCATGACTCCCATGTGTGTTTATGTGCCATTGAACTTCAGCAATGTTACCTTTCTGTGAAATATTCGATACAGTCTCAAACGCGTGTGTAATTCTCAAACGTTTGTTTAATTTTTCAAACGTTTGTTTAGTTCTCAAACGCTTGTGTAATTCACAAACGTTTGTTTAATTCTCAAACGTTTGTTTAATTCACAAACATTTGTATGATCCTCAAACATTTGTTTAAATCACAAACATTTGAATAATTCTCAAACATTAATTTGAATCACAAACATTTGTGTAATTCACAAAGGTTTGTTTGATTCTCAAGCATTTGGTTAATGTTGATCTCATTACATTTTCATCCGTTCCTTCCTCAAACTCAGCTGCTGAGATTCACATCTGGGTGGGATTAATTAGATGAAGCTAATTTAAAGGTATTGGATGTATTTTAAATATATCAAATCTATTTTAAACATATTAGGCGTATTTTAAATGCATTAGATGTATTTTAAATGTTTTAGAAGTATTTTAAATGTAATTGTTGTATTTTAAGTGTATTACATGTTTTTTAAATGTATTAGATGAATTTAAAACCCTTGCTAGTGAGACTGCGAGGGCAAATTCAGGATTTTTGTTAGAACAGTAAGTAGAATAGCGTCGGGAATAAAAGTTAGCAGAGCTATAATGAGGCAAGTGCTTCGAAATAAAAAAGTTTCAGCAGGCCTGCCAGAATTTCCTTTAGAAGCCTAGGTGACTGCGTCAGAGCTCGTCTTAAATTATCAAAAATCCAAAAGAAAGCATCCATAAAATTTTCGTAGCTCTGCACCACGGGCATGATGATATCAAAATAGATATGTAATGCCTAAACTGTGACGGGTACTTTTCAAAGGAAAGGAGATTCGGAGAATGGTTTTAGTTAAAGTGTTGTAGGTGAGCGAACAAGACAAGTTTGCAGACGAGAAGACATTGTGTGGGATATAGCAAGGCTGGCTTATTTAAAGACTTACAGATATTGTATAGGATATAGCAAGGCTGGCTTATTTAAAGACCTACAGATACTGTAAAGGATACGACATGATTTGTTTCAATGTCGTCAGACTTTGTTTCATTGTCTGCAGAGTCACCCACCTTGATGTTTAAGTCACAAAAACCCTCCCCGACTCAAGTCACAAGTACCCACCCCGACACACAAGTCAAAAGTACCCACCCCGACACACAAGTCACAAGTACCCACCCCGACACACAAGTCACAAGTACCCACCCCGACACACAAGTCACAAGTACCCACCCCGACACATTAAGGTTAAAGGCGATGACCAACACGAGGAGAGGCCGGACCAGGACTGCAAAGCAGCGAGCGCTGCTCTGGTTTGTATGTGTGTGTGTTTGTGTGTTTGTGAGTGTTTTTGTGTGTGTTTGTGCAAGTGTGAGTGTATGAGAGTGTGTGTGTTGTGTTTGTGAGTGTGTGTGTTTGTGTGTGTGTACTGGCGTGTTTGTGTGTTTGCGTGTTTGTGAGTGTTTTTGTGTGCGTATGTGTTTGTGCGAATGTAAGTGTATGAGAGAATTTATGTTTGTGTGTGTGTTGTGTTTGTGCGTGTGTGTGTATGAGTGTGTTAGTGTATGTGTGAGCCCTAGCTGGTGTTGTCGATAACGCCAACTCATACTTTTGCATTTGTGATAAAAACGAAAGAGCGAGGCAAGCTACTGTGAACATTTGTCTACTAATCTGAATGAAACCTATTCACTAAAACGTTTCACCCTCAGCCATCTCCGGTGTTTTAATTTTTCAGTAGAACGAAATTTTCACAGCTAACTTGACCACGTCCTACCGAAAAATACTCCCCTCATGGGGAAACAATTGATGTATCAATAGGAATTAGCGCTCTCAAGGGCAACATGTGAGGTCCCTAGCTAAAAGTTAAGTAGACTTCTTTTTGTTGGAATTTAATGGTTTTTTTTTAAGGAGCGTCGTTTTTCGGTTCACGGCTGTCCTGTTTTTTCAGCACGGACTTCTTTTTTCTCCAATTTTTATCTTGTATCATGAATTTATTTCTCTACTAACTGTATTTATTCCCCTTGTGCATTGTGAGGAACTACCTCACAACATTTGATTTAGCAGCTGCTTCGAAGCTGAAAAGAAAAATAAAAACAAGGACACAAAGGTTCCAAATTTAATTTTATTTGTCGCCTCTCAACGCCGAGGAAGAATCTCAATATATACAGGGCAATCGGTACGTAACCAAACGCAATACGGCTAGTAGCCAACTCAGAATATTAGTTTTTAAAAAGGACAAATTCGTCCTCAAGTAATTTATTTATTTAGGTTAAAACACGCATATAGTATTATATGGTTCAAAATTGGGGTGTCAGGCAACGACGGTCTACAGGCGCAGGAAAGAAGACTCAGGTGGAGCTCTCGGCTTCAGGGCAAACAGCGCCAGCAAATACGGACGACACGATGCACCAACGGAACTTCAATGTGCCAGCTTATCCCTAGCACTTCAGGATGACAGAAGAACGTTCGCGCTAAACTGACGATACTCGACTGAAGCCGGCATGGCACCAGTGTTACAACCAGGGCAAGAGCAGCTAAACCGCGACCAACGTCTCCAGTCTCCTCAGCTGTATATTAAAATGAAGAAATGCACACAAATATATTTAAACAAAGAAATGTTAATGAGCAGAGCTATTCAAAGAGTTTAGAATGAGTATAGCAGTTAACTGTCAAAGTAGTTTACCTAGATTTGGCTACTGCTCTCCCACAAGATGGCTTAATTCGCTATTTAGGTTGAGAAGCACCAAGTGCGCAGTGCGACGCAGCGCCAGATAGAGATACTGAAAAAATAGGTACAGGGTAAGAACAAAGTCTACCATCCTGGTAAATGTGAACAGTGATTTAGTTCAAGTGATCAACAAATATTACGAACACGAAAATCAACCTGAAGAATTTTATCCTCCAACGCGCGTAGCGACTATTAAACGGTGGGAGTATAGGCGATATAGGAGTTGCAATACAGTTTAATAGTAATAAGGAAAGGCAGAAGCCCAATGATAGGTTAATAGAAAATAGGCGAAAGGTAATAGTAGTTAAAATTTGTCAATATTTTAATAGTTTAGTAGTTTAATTGAGACGGCGGTGCACTGCGATATAGGGTAAAGTGGCCCCACTTTTATAGCAGCGAACACGCCTTTTAGAGGAAAGTCAATTGCTGTTTGAAACCCTCCTTAATCATGCAATTATTTAATGAGAAAGAACCTAACTTTTACACATTCACACACACAACCAAGCAATGGACTTATTGAGCATGCTGGAAGAAGAGTAGGAAGCGTTAGGCCTGCGACCGTCGCCAAACTCCCCGCCACGAGCCGAGCGCGCTCCCGACGTGCCGACGTAACAGGTTACTCCGACCGAGACGCAGCCTGAGCCCGACACAAAACAGCCTGGCTGCCTGTTTACCTGACACCAATCCTCTTAATTTGCGCTGCTGCTGCGCGACCTCACCTGCCACGCAGCATCAGCAGTTTACGTTAATAGTACAGAAATCAAAGTACACCACGAACGAATCTGTGGCGAAATTTCCCCACAGCATAGATTCCGAGTTCCCTTAAGTCTATACTAACGTGTCCTTTCTCTTTCTTCTCTTTGGAATGCCTTAAGGGAGACTTCAAATAATATCTATTCTAATCTGCTGAAAAATTTCAACACTGAAAATGGCCTGCGGCCAAAACGTTTTGCATTGGTTTTATTCATTTTAAAAGGTTTTTATTATGACTGCCGCGGCTCCCTGATGATTTTTATAATTGTACGGACTTATTTGACACTTCTGACACACACTTTTTCCGTGCCACTGATTTCCCAAGTATAAATGAACGATTTCAGTTAAACTCCTACTAAAACTCAGCCTCTGATCTTGGTAAAGCCAAGGTCCAATTCTCGTTGCATCAGTGAATCATTGTTTCAGTTCTTAGCCCTTTAACGTCCCGCAGGACTTTTCGGTCCCCTTTCGAAAATAGCCTCAAAATATTGTATTTCTTGTTAGATTTGTTCTCTAATGTGTCCTTTGAAAATCTCTGCTGAGAGACAGTTTCTTCCTCATCCTGTTATTGGTGGCTGTTTAGTGCCAGTGCCTGTTATTGGTGGTTGTTTACTGCCAGTGTCTGTTATTGGTGGTTGTTTAGTGTCAGTGCCTGTTATTGGTGGTTGTTTAGTGTCAGTGCCTGTTATTGGTGGTTGTTTAGTGCCAGTGTCTGTTTTTGGTGGCTGTTTTGTGCCAGGGCCTGTTATTGGTGGCTGTTTACTGCCAGTGCCCGTTATTGGTGGTTGTTTAGTGTCAGTGTCTGTTTTTGGTGGCTGTTTTGTGCCAGGGCCTGTTATTGGTGGCTGTTTACTGCCAGTGTCTGTTATTGGTGGTTGTTTAGTGTCAGTGCCTGTTATTGTTGGTTGTTTAGTGTCAGTGTCTGTTATTGGTGGCTGTTTACTGCCAGTGTCTGTTATTGGTGGTTGTTTAGTGTCAGTGCCTGTTATTGGTGGCTGTTTAGTGCCAGTGCCTGTTATTGGTGGCTGTTTAGGGCCAGTGCCCGTTATTGGTGGCTGTTTAGTGCCAGTGCCCGTTATTGGTGCCGGTGCCAGCTTAATGACGAGAGTTGTAACAACGGTTGTAAGAGTAGAAAAATGCTGACTTTAATGGGTTAATGCACTTTTTCACGGTGGCTAGATGTACGTCATGCGTTACGTTGGCTGTGCACGATACAAGCGGACTTCATCATTGTCTTTATGTAACTGCTCCGAACTGCTGCAGTAGAACTGCACGATTTTTAACAACAGCCTTTTAATAAAAGCCTTAAAGTTATTCTACTTCAATGAATGATTTGGAAAGACTGTGTTGACTGTGCAAGAAGTTGAGACATGTAATACTTCCCAATTCAAAACAAGAGTCAATTAGCTACACGCGTGGCAGGGAAGGCAGAGAAAAACCCTCGAGTCCCAAGTATTTCTTTTCTTGCCTAAAGTAAATTAACGATTGTTAATTATTAAATGAATGAATGAAATAGTTATTAATAAATTATTGACATATATATAAAAAACTTCAGCTCCTGTGTGCAGTCTGCCTTGTGTGATCTTACATGCAACTAACTGATCTTATTGATTTCGATCTTACTATTGACGTGAGGCTTTTCACTGAGCTCGTGATTGCCCCACTTTTGACACTAAAGTTTCAAGATTTTGGAAATTAATAGGAGTAATTCCTGCTTCATACATTTATCCCTTTCTTTTGAGATGCTAGTAATGACGATCGAAGAAAATTTGTGGACTAATTTTTCGATAGTCATAGGAGTTGACTTGGATGCATGTTCAAAAGTGAGCATTCCAGAGGATTCTAGATGATCGGAACAGCAAACTCTGATGTAAATTTAAATCAATTTCAAGCAAATGCTAGGGCCGTTATGTCATTTAATATATAAACCGTCATCCACTAGCAAATTTTCTCTTCTACATGTTTGACTTTCCTGCTGACGAGGTCAATTTGGCATGAGTCCTGATTTTTTCATTACGATTTTAAAAAATTAGGGAGAAAGTAAGGGGAGATTACGTTTTGTTGTACTTGTCCTCGTCATGGAACATTACACGAACATGTTCATCTGTAATTCTTTATTTGACAGAGACAAAATCACTGCCATGTTTCAAACCGTGCCTTTTCTTTCTAAAAGAGTGAGTTCACAAAAAGAAAGCTTAATGAGGTTGCAGAGACAAGCCAGTGACAAGGTCTTCAACACCAATGTGCATTTTGGCGTTTCTCTGCACCCATAATATCCCGAGGATGTTGTCTAAGAACTTGCTAGAAATGAAAAAGATCGATCTTTACCCAGCTCTGACCTATCCTCGCCCATGTTAGGTGCGAATCGAATGTTATCACAATAATTGTATTAAATCTGAACGCTTTTACTTGGACAACATCTAAACCAGAGGCAGGACTTTCAAACAATTTCCTACGTCGAAGCAGTTCAAGTGACATCCTTCTAAGTAAGCGTTACTAAGTTTTTCCAAGTTGAGTTCTTCTAAGTTGACTTAGGTATGCTCCATGATCAGCATCATTTCTCTTCTCATCTTGATTAACAAATGTTGAGTACTGTTGAGTACGTGGTGCAGCCAAATCTACTTGTACGAGCTTACTTGGCATCTACTTGGGGAAACTTACTTGGCATCTACTTGGGGGAACTTACTTGGCATCTACTTGGGGGAACTTACTTGGCATCTACTTGTACGAACTTACTTGGCATCTACTTGTACGAACTTACTTGGCATCTACTTGTACGAACTTACTTGGCATCTACTTGTACGAACTTACTTGGCATCTACTTGGGGGAACTTACTTGGCATCTACTTGGGGGAACTTACTTGGCATCTACATGGAGGAACTTACTTGGCATCTACATGGAGGAACTTACTTGGCATCTGCATGGGGGAACTTACTTTGCATCTACATGGAGGAACTTACTTTGCATCTACATGGAGGAACTTACTTTGCATCTACATGGAGGAACTTACTTTGCATCTACATGGAGGTACTAACTTTGCATCTATATGGAGGAACTAACTTTGCATCTATATAAATGTCGATTTTTAATGCGATAGTAAAGGTTTACATTTGAAGTTTGCTTGCTTCTCCTTAAAGTTTGACCGTATGTTGTCGTAGCATAAATACGTAAATTTTTCAAGTACAGTATTTTGGTATCCGTGTAAGGAAGTGAAATATCGTAAAAAACAAGATGCAAAAGGTCAGTTTAGAAACATGGTGCAGAGCAAAATCGTGAAAGTTGCTATAGAGAAAGCAAAGAACAGTGATAGATTACTCAGTGAATAGAAAAATTAATTATTAACCATTTTACCTAAGAACATTTAAAATAACTTCCATGACCTTGACTTATAAACTTCTTTAACTTCAGATTTTATTATGAACGCTTTTCGTGCACCGCATTTCTGCTTACAGTTGAACAATAAACTAGAATTAATTAACACGAATGGTAACTTTCAAATCAAGCTCAGCCGGGTTTTCAAGAGCGTTCTTGTTTCACAAGTGTACACGGCCCGTCAAAAATGACGGGATTCGATATTTTCTCTGAGTAAATCCTCCAGATATGGATGACAAGCAGATATATCCATCCTAGTAGTACACGTGATAAAAATATTCTTGTACTTGTGCACTGGTGAAACTCGTATCACAGATACGGTCATTAAGCATCCTCATGGTCGTCACAGGCACGTGAAAGAAGCGGACAACAAACAAATAAATCAACACACCAAAGGTAATGTTAGGTAAGACGATTTGAGTTCCTCGTTAGTTGCTGCATTTATGCCTTACGCTCTCGAGCTGAGCCAGTTATACAGCATCACCGAGTTAGGCAGATGATGTCATGCAAATGTTAATCCTGCTCTAAGAGCCTTAGTTATATTGCTAGTAACATTGCTAGTACTTGCAATTGCTAGCAAAATAATCCAACTCAATTAGACTTTCCCCCATTAACGCATCCTCAGAGCGACATGATGGAAACTCGCACAGATGTGCCTACTTTTGAAGTAATTAGAGCGTGAATCGTTCACGTGAGTTGATTTTGAAATCCGAAATCTAATAACGCACACCCTGTGCGTACTAAAACTTTGCTAATAATTAAAACATCTATACACAACAGAAATAATATCCTTCGTGTTCCTAAACATATGTGCGAGTACGGTGGTGTTTAAATACATTAGATTGATTTTAAACTCCCTAATTTCCTGAATAATAATACGATTCCAGGCATTTTGTGAAAGGTTCTCTGGGAAGAAACTTGAGCCCAACATATCATCCAATACCGTCAATGTCAGCGTCATGTCTCTATACGCTCAACAGACACGGTGTTTAAATACACTAGTTTGATTTTAAACCTTTAATTTACTGAGTATAGTGATGCTTAAATACATTAAATTTATTTTAAAACCAAATTCACTGAATAGCAATACATTTCCAAGTATTTTGTGAAAGGTTATTTGGAAAGAAACTTGGGCCCAACATATCTTCCAATACCGTCAATGTCGGCGCCGGCTTGAGCCTGGATTACGCTCGGCTTTCGTCGTCTTGCATTTCGTTGCGCTGGGTGCGGAGCCTCAGAAGAAGCTGTTCAATATTCTCAGCAAAAAGCCCGGTGCTCCAAAATAGCGAGAGGTATAAACTTGCCAGGTTATGGCTACGTATAATCGGAGCGCCAGGAAGCCATTGTGCCCTTCGGAAGAGCATTTAAAAAGTTTCCCAACCCGATCTCGAGGCGCTCGTTCGACACCAATGTTTGCAGGGCTTACGGCCCAAATGAAACCTCCATAGTAGTCTTAAGCCAACGAACGGTGATAAGGAATGGCGCTTAAACTCGAGTAAAATCAAGCTGAGTCCTGCTAAACGTAAATTTGGTCGAATTTTATCACGACAAGGATGTATGTTCACGTACGGACAACGTGGCTGTGTGAGAACGATTTCAATGCATGCAGCCGGTAGCCTTCTCAACTCTCTAATATTCAACTATGTTGACGCTATTTATTAAGAAAATATACTTAACAATTGATACACTTCAGTGTACAGTAGTTTCTATTTGTATATCCTACTTTAAATCGTAAATATGCACCTTTATTTCTTTGTCTCAGAATCTTTCCCTGATCAAATCCGGCCACAGACGATCCAGTATGGCATAAACGGTAATTTTTGTGCAAAACCACATGCTGTGCACTGCACATCCCGCGAATGAACATCAAGTTAATACTTTTATTTCTATTTCAGATACGTGGCGGTGACTCGGCCAGTTTCCTATCCAACTTTAATGACTTCAACTCGCGCAAAGATCTTAATCGCAGTGGTGTGGGTGACATCATTCGTAATTTGCTTCCCGCCGCTGGTGGGTTGGAACGATAAACACCAAACGTTGGCCGCCAGTGGAGCATCTTGCCATCTAACATGTGAACTCACCAACGAAATTGGTTACGTTCTCTACTCTGCTTTGGGGTCTTTCTTCCTTCCCATGTTCGTGATGATGTTCTTCTACTGGAAGATCTACTTGGCTGCTGCAGAAACTACGAAAGCCATCAACAGGGGTTTCAAAACCACCAGAGATCAGAAAGATGGGACCGCCAAAAGGTTTGACAACGATCGAGTCACGCTGCGAATTCACAGAGGAGCGAACCACTCAGATCGCAGTCGAGAAAGGCCTGTAAAGGCACATTACACCACAGTGCGGAAGTCAAAGTCCAATTTCTTGAAGCCCCAAAATCTCTACGATGCTCCGTCGAACTTGCAGGGCGAGAACGTAGAGCTCGTTTCTATAGAGAAAAACAGGAAGACAAAAGCTCGGCTCATCAAGTGTCAGAATAATTTGAATCAGCTAGAAGCTTCGTCGAAGTTCCCTCTGGAGTCCAGCACTTCGGGAGGTGCTGCGTCTGGAGGAAGCGATACGAGCGGCGCCGAGAGTTCGACGAGTTGCAACAACGGCACCGCGGTGCCCACCGCAACTCGAACCGCCTCCAGAATGGGACGCCGAAACATTAAAATGCAGGTGAAGCGTTTCCGAATGGAGACCAAAGCTGCGAAGACTCTGGGTATTATTGTTGGCGTGTTCATCATGTGCTGGTTGCCGTTTTTCTGTATGTATCTCGTGCGAGGGTTTTGTCCACACTGTATAAATCCGCTGCTCTTCTCCGTGCTTTTCTGGCTCGGGTACTGCAATTCAGCCATTAATCCTTTCATCTATGCGCTTTTTAGTAAGGATTTTAGATTCGCTTTCAAAACTATTCTCTGCAAATGCGTGTGTCAAAAAGTGCGAAGTAAAGGCATCGTTAGGGCACCGACCATATACGTTCCTTCCTATGGAGAAGAAAGCGAAGAGTCGAAACCTGTCGCTCTGTCGTAGAGTACATTCCTTCTGTTAGATGTATGTTCCTGTTTTAGCTGTTCGTCATCTACGCATAAGTCATGTTCAAGTGTCTATCTACGTCAGAACTATGGTGTGATGGATTGCTGAAGCTATTTCACTCACTCCAAATCAATGGTTTTTAAGTATCCATTCAGTATTAGTGCAACACGAGTACTGCCTCAAAATACTCAATGTGTTTGTGTGGATCATACAGAAGCTTAGATGAGGATTTTATGCTCAATTCTAAATTAATGTAATTTTTTGTGGTGGAGTTGATAAGTAGGTAGCCAGCCATGATCTGTTGTACGTTTCGAAAGTCTAAATGATTTAAAAAGTCTAAATGATGAAAAGTTTAAATGATTTAAAAAGTCTGAATGATGAAAAAGTTTAAATGATTTAAAAAGTCTAAATGATGAAAAGTTTAAATGATTTAAAAAGTCTAAATGATGAAAAAGTCTTAATGATGAAAAAGTCTAAATGATTTAGAAAGTCTAAATGATGAAAAGATTCTAAATGATGAAAGTCTAAATGATTGAAAAGTCTAAATGATTCCAAAATTCTAAATGATTTACGATTCGTGTGCATGAGAATGCAGCCCGCGATATTTTTCTAAATGACAATTCTTATCCCAACAATGATGGTCGTAGGTATGACTTTTTGTAGATTTTGGTACGTTTCTCATTATTCAAATTTGGAAGCTATAATTGATGTGAATTTTGAAAGTTGGGGAAGCTTGAGGCGCTTTATCAGAAGTAACAAAACCACGAAATCATGCTCATCTGCACTCCATTATTAACAAAACTTTTGAAGCCGCACAAAACCCAAAGATTCTTTAAGTATCTCGTTGAAAACATGTGAGAACTTCAACTTGCCTTTTCTTGCGATAGATGAAAACTTTAAACAGTTTTGTTAAGCCCTTCTGAGTGCACCAAAGGTGTCTGCCTAGCTTTCCCCGCTGAAATTGTGAGTTTTTAAACAAGTTATTGTTTCCAAGACGTGAGTTTATTGAATGAAAATTCAGATAACCTCCGTTCAAAAGTGTATTCAAACCTTTGCTCAGATGCAACTTGTAGAAGTGAAATATCGGTTGTAATATTGAATTAGCAGCTTAAATTAAAATTATATTAATTTTCCGAAAATGCTCATCGAAATCTGTGTTTTTTTCGAAACAGAGATATTGCAATTCACATTGCTTCTAGGTAGTGGAACTTGCACCAGTCTGGGATATTGAAACCTTTTTCTGTCGATAGTATTACTTGCTCTGATTTGAGGTACTGCAACACACGTCAATGAAAGACAACGTACGTCGATCAAAAGCATTTGAGCTCGCATTGACCAGAGAAAGACCTACGGAAGCTGCAAATTTTTATTCCCTTCGATAATTCCATACAGTCAATCGCAGTCCGCATGAGGTGTACCTACTTTTTGATTCACGACTGTACCATCAACTGGGAATTGCGCTGCATTTTCACACTTTGACTGCGGCAGGTAAAACAGAAGTTAAAAATTTAACTCATTTTCGAAGTCAATAGTTTGCTGAAAGTAACGAACTGGATGTTTTCGTTTAGTTTTGATTAAGTATTTCTGAAAATTAACTTAGTAACTACTGGTCGGTGAACAGCACTGTCAAAATTCCATCCGTTACCATAGGTGGCGTACGTCGCTGTCAAGTGCTGAAGCCAATTTTTTGTCCGTCGAAATTTGAGGTGAAGTCCAAATGCCTCCCTCACTGGTGCAAAACATTAAAACATTGTCCGTTACATCCACGAATTCATCGCGCCCGTTTTCTGTGGTGAGTTTGAAGCTTCTGGTGACTGAAATAGTATTCTCTTTTTCATACCAAATTAAATTAAGGTAAAAGTGTTAATTCTAGACATTGCTGGTCTAATCTTGAGTATTTCATTTATGACTTAAAAACAATTTCATGGCTATCACAATCGATGTAACCTCATGGACTGGGTCAAGAAGACCCACAAAAGGCATTTTTGAATGGGCTGAAGCCTACAGTCTGCATGTTACAGAGGGTCTCTTAGAACTAAAATTAAAACATTTTTGTACATTTAAGGTTTTAGTTAGCTTCTTAGATCAAGATTTCGTTTCGTTCGAGTTTTCTTAGACTTTATAATCATGCACATTCCTCGGTGTAATTTTGTTAAAATTTAGTGCCTATGGAAGGACTTGCGGAATGACCTTAGCGTATGTTAATATTGATGAAGAAAGTTCGTAGCTCGGTGTGAGATTATCTTGATGTATAATGATTCTTGTTTCTGTGCAACGGTTTTGTTTTGAGGAGAGAGTTCACTTACCATTTCTGCTGGGCGATATAGATTGACCGTATTTACAAATAACTGAGCGATGACATGACTTGCACTTTCTAAGTGGGTTTTAAAGTTTGTAAGGTCAATTTAGAAGGACTTGCTCTGCTACCTGACCCCCTACCACGACGCATCTAGATTGCTTTAAAATCCAATTCTAAATTTTATAACTACATTCTTTTCTGCTCTGTGAAGCCCAATTAACTAATTAATTAATTAGTTTATAATTTGCTATTTATCTGTAGTAAGTTTAGTCTATAATATTTTAAAATGATTTCTGCAGTTTTTCCTTATTGGTAACATTTCCTAAATATTCAAATCTAGTCATGTAATTTCCGGTCGCATAATATTTTCTTCTTCCAATTTCAATGGCCTCACTCGCCTTCACTCGCCCTGAGCAAGCCACGAGATGTTTCAATTTTTCAATTTCATCAAAATAAATTCCCTAAGCCAGATTCTGTTAGTAAGTCCTACTTTAAATCGTAAATACGCACCTTTGTTTGTTTGTCTCAGAATCTTTCCGTGATCAAATTCGGCCACAGACGATCCAGTATTGCATAACCCAGCAAAGCTCAACCTAACTCTTGGCCTTCCTTCAAAAATTTCGTCTGTCACAATCGCTCTCTATCTATTCATACACTCGTTGTCGCTTTCTTGAAAAGGAGTTATTAGATTATCAATTCTAGTTGAACCTCATTTGTTGCTCGTGGCCTCTGCCTTAACTTTTTTTAAAACTTGCGTGTTCTTTCAACTCGCTTGCAACACCTTGAATACAGATGAAATTGCAGCAAGCGCCATAATTGACGAATGTTTCTTTTGCCTCTGAACGGCGTATTTCATACCTGTTCTCGTTCTTTAAACAATTTAAATTAAAACAATTTGTTAAAGTTTAACTATGTATGTAAAGTTTTACTCGGTCGTGAATACTCGTAATCTGTTTACACACAAAAAACTATTGTATGAAATGTTCCTCGGGTAGACAGTGCTCGAAAACTAAACGAATACCAAATTATGTTCATGCGAATTTCCCCAAGCTTGAAAATATCTTCTTGCAATTTCAAACTTATATTTCACAATTCCACAGCTAATTTTTTCAAACGTCATTTAGAAAAATCTAAAAATTGACAAGCAATGTTCGTTATCATTCGAATCTAAGGTGCGGTAACTTGTTATTTGTGCCAGAGTAAGTTGTGCTTAAGATGTGGCACAGTGTTGCGTCTGAGATGTGGCACAGTGTTGCGTCTGAGATGTGGCACAGTGTTGCGTCTGAGATGTGGCACAGTGTTGCGTCTGAGATGTGGCACAGTGTTGCGTCTGAGATGTGGCACAGTGTGGCGTCTGAGATGTGGCACAGTGTTGCGTCTGAGATGTGGCACAGTGTTGCGTCTGAGATGTGGCACAGTGTTGCGTCTGAGATGTGCAGCAGTGTTGCGTCTGAGATGTGCAGCAGTGACTTCGAGTACTTATATCATTTCTTTAACTGAACCAATGCACGGACATCGTTGTGCCCGCTCTTGAGATAAGTCTTGCTGCTTCAGTTTCATATTAACTTAGACGAGTCCCTAAGTTCTGTTACGAAAGTACCTGATCTTCAAACACCTGTTGCTTCTCATAATTTTCGGTTCATTATTTCGCTTGAATGAACTATTAGTTCATCCGAGTCTAACATCGTCTAAATGAACCCTTTTTTCTCGTCGGAAATAATTTTTGATAGCTTATATTCAAATCTACCTTAAAGCTTTCAGATCCCTTTTCAATTTTTGTATCAGATCCCTTTCCAATTTTTTATTTCAGAACCTTTTCCAGTTTGTGAGAAAGCACTCTCAATATCATGATCTGTGCAAGATACACGATATCATTTTAATAAAGCAAGAGTATCTTCAGGAGTACAATTAAAGCAGAACAGTCGTGTTCCAAAGGAAGTAAGCGCGGTAACGCCTCTTTTTCGATGACATGTCGCTCATATTCTGCTGCTCTCGGTCGTAAATAATGGTGGAGATAATGCTACATGATATCATGATATTGTCCCTGTGGATATGTCTTCATTATTCTTCAATGTCGAGTCTCTCTAGCTCACTGAACAGTATTATTGTAAATTTGTTTCTGAACATGAATCGCTCTCTGTCGTAAATGATGGCGGATACGCAGCCACATGCCATCATACGACGATGGGTCCCTAAAGTTTTATAATTTTTATTCTTCAATAATGTCAAGGCTCTCTAGTTCACCGAACAGTATTAATCTAAATTTAGCTCTTCCTATACTAAACGAGATTTCATTTCGGCTCAAACAGTTTGAAACCAATGAAGTATTACGACTTGTAATCATTGCATACCATTCCATCGCTTCATCCATGTTCTTAGAATGTGGAGAGTAGCTTCGTTGAAACTCAATAAACTGATTTTTTTGTACATGTAAAATTTACCTAAGTAGAAAAGATGTGTTTACGTTAGTGTAAAATTTCTTGACGATATTTTCGGTTTGTTGAGTTCGATAACATCAAATTTCGCTAACAAAAATGACTTCGAAATTTCAAGTCGAAGTCAAACAAATCGTAGACAGCAAATTTCGACCGTCAAAACTTCAAGTTCTGTAAGAAAATTCAATGAGCAATTTCTTTTTAAAGTGTTAATAATGTGTACGAAAATCTGCAATGTTTCAACTATGATAATATCTCGTAAAATTATTTTGTTCTTAGGAGATTTTTTCCAAACGTTTGTGTGACATATGAGGTCGTTGGTGTTCTGAAAAATATTGTTATACATGTGCCATTTTTTTCCACATAACTTTAATAGTTATTCTGTATATTCAATGTTATGCATGACTTATTTGTATATCATTCGATTATGTAACTAGATAAATATTCAATAATTTAGTTCAAAAGCGAGAATATTGTTAGTGTCAGCGTAAAGGCTGCTTAGAACAGACTGTTGTCTCGGTATACGTTAGTGCAATATTGTTTGTTTCTATGTGAAGAGTATATTTTCCTATATAAATAACTACAAACTTGGACCGCAGGAGTACGTTTCTTACAGCTTACATGAATAACAAAACTTGCTCCAAGAGCTCTTAGTGCCGAGTACATGTTAACATTTTCTGTGTCGTGCTCCATAGGGTGTCTGTCATGGTATGGGATGCTGGTTGTAGCTATATCAAAAAGCTTATATGAGTATTCCTACTGTATTCGTTCGCTGTTAGACTCAACTGTGTGTTTGTGTGTGTGTGTGGGTGGGTGCTGTGTGTGTCTAATTCTCTTCGTTATTGTTGCTAAATGGACATTGATAAATGACTACAGAGTAACATAATATTCGAAATATTGGGTCAAATCATATTACCGCAAGGCAAAAGAGTGAACTTAGCATCCTATGCCTGCAGAACGAATAGCAAAGCACTTGTAGATACAAGAAATAGTTTTACGTTTCAAAGAAATGGAAACTAAATGTTGCAGTGATTCTCAAAATTTAGTGATAGGATAGATTCTCACATATAGATTTTGCAGAGTATGTGAGCAATCACTTCTATGAGGTTGGGCTCTCTGCTATTCACAGTAATTAGTAACATTTTATACACAAAGCCTTTTATTATTTGTCATATTCAGCCCAATTTTCACATTTTTCACATGACTCGAAGAACTGGTTACAGCTCTTGGGTACACAAGAAGCGACGCCACCCTGTTCATAGAATTATAACGGATGTTCAAGCAACAAAACATGCAAGCTGTTTCACGGGAAAACATTCCCAGAGAAAACTACAAAAAAACGATCTCCCTTTACGCATCGTTTATCAATTGAAACATCGTTGCGCTTCCAAGATATCCAACTGAATTCCTTATCATTATCATACATTGGAACAATTTTATGAAGTTTATCAGAATCTGAAGATATCTGAATCATACTATGGAACAAGTTTTCAAACACCTAACACATTACTGCCACTTCTGCCTTCTCGTTACTGAGTTTCTTGGTGATCAAAAGTTCTTTCTCTGCTATTCTCAGCCTCAAAACTATAAACGCTACAAATGCTGTTGCATCGCTGGAGCGTATAATTGGATATAAACTGTTTTTTTTGCAACAAAGCATCTCAACGTAAAGTTCATAATTCCTTTTTTCTCATACTCCTGGTTTCATGCCAATGTCCCTATAGGTACTAAGTTACGAGCGCCAAAATTGCATCCCAGTGCCACTAGTGAACAATAGCCAAGAGCGCCAAGATGGCATGCCAGTGCCTCTAGACTCTAGAGCCATTCAGTCAAAAGAGCCTAGATGGCATACTTGTGCCACTAGCGCCATTCAGCCAAAAAAAGCCAAGATGGCTTGCCAGTTTCACTAGTGCCATTCAGACAAGAGCGCCTCTACCACCCAATTAAGTAAAGGATTTTTACGCAGTCGCAGCGGTGTATCTAGCAAAGCGTAGGCTCTTCTCAGGGAACTTGGCCACGCTACGTGTTGCTGCATGTAGCATGGTTAAGTTCACTTAGCAGAACTCTTGCTGCCGCTTGCTCCACTACCACAACGTTTAAATCAACGAATTTAAGCTACAACGATGTTTAAAAAAGGTGGATCAGCTGGAGACACTACCACCATTTTAACTGCTGGGACGCACGCAAGCAACCGCCAGTGAGAGGAGCAAATTTTTTTCCAATTAATCAAGCCTGATACATGTGATCTTGTACATTGGTTTTCCAAATGCCTTATAACTAACACTACGACGCAATGACGGTTACCCCCGGACAAGACAGTGCCCATTTCCGACACCAGGGTAGAGTGAGGAACAGTGCTGGAGTTCTCCCTTTTCCCAACGGGGAGAAATCACCGAGCAGAGCCGCAGACTACAAGTACTAAATCGAAGCCCTGATCAGTCCAATGACGACCACCGAAATTGGATCCAATCACTCGGAAATTGGCCCAATTGATTGTAAATTATTTCACGTTTCATTAACACTCTGGCAACGTTTTGTATCTTATTAATTTATCATTACTGTTGCACATGAGATTCCCTAGATAGAAATCCAATGTCAATGATTTTAACAGGCTTAATGTCGTTTACTCCAACACAACAAATGAAAAGCGTACATGCGTAATGTAATTACCTTCTGTGTCATATGATTCGAGATTACAACCAGTGAAATAGAAATAACTCGGAAATGAGGTATAGACAACTTTGGACAGAAAAACTTCATAAAATTGCTATAGGTTACCTTCGTGCACCAATAAATCTATTTAAGAAAGGCAAAATGCAAATCAAATGGTATTCTACGAGATAGTTTAGGTACAAAAAATTCCATTTAGATCGTATGAAAGTTCTCCTGCTCGAATGAGGAGTTAAATTATAAATATTTTACAAGTCGAGAAGTTCTTGTCTGTATGGACGGAGTCGCAGTTGCTGTGTGATGTGTTGTGACTGGAGTGATGTGCCGCAGGGAGTGTGGTGCCCCGTGATGTGTGATGTGTTGTGGTTGATTTCAAACTCTTTCTTCCCAAATATGGCAGGAAGTAATGTCCTGTTCAGGTGTCCTAATGTAACTTAGCTTTAAATTTATGTACCAAAGAAATTGGTGAGACTGAACACGAAAACATTATACTGTTCGAGACATTCTAAACATGACACGCTCTTTGAAATTATAATCATTGCATAGACAGAGTTCCGGTATTTTTGACAGAATTCCATTAATCGGTCAACTTCAATGCTAAAATTTCACATATCACAATTTCAGTGGAATGAACCGAGCGTAAGGTTTGGTTTTATTATGAATTTTTGTTCTGAACTCAACTTATGTTAGTGTAATTTGATAACTGCAACTTAAGATTTTTTATTTTACTCGTAAGTAACCGTTTAATAAGTCACTAGCGATGATCATATCGCTTCTCTGCATGAGCCAATCGCCGCTCGGGATGAAGTTTGAAATCGAGAGTCGAAAACGAGATAAATAATGTTGCCAATACGCATTATTTTCTACATCCCTTGACTCGTTGGTGCTCTTCACAAACTCAATCTGTAACTCAGACAAGTCAGTAAACAAGCTATACTAATAGACAACCTGTCACACAAACATACCTTAAAGTCTCTTCGTGCGGAACAACTTTTAAGACGCAATAGCGAGACATAATTGCGTGTCTGAAAGCATAGCTTTTCTGAGGGGTCATTCGGATGAACAAAGTTGTCGAAGGGACTTTCTTCTTGAAGTAAGTATATTTCTGTGGCATTTAACGTCTTCGTGTTAACTGTCTCTCGATGTTCAAACTCTGATCGTCAGGCTATTAAACATAGCGTCAGTTGTTGATGTTATAATGTGATCATTTATGAAGGATCTGTGGCTCCACTCAAAGAATTTATGATAGAATTCCAATCAATAAAGGATTCATCATGGCATGTGATTTTATTCTCCGATTTTTCACATGAAACCCTTGCGGTGGCTCCTAGGCTCAGACTGACGGTAAAGTTGGTTAGAAATTGTTATATCTGAATAGTACTGTGAATTAGATTCTTTCAGGTATTTTATCGTCAGCATTGCATCCTCAAAATACCATTAAATTATTACCAGTTGTCTTTCTTCAGGTTTTCAATCTCGTAGCATATGTCCAAGCAGCTCAAGGCAATGACTCAAATCAGGTACGTTCCTGTGTAAAATAGATCAATAAGTAAAAAACAATGATTATTATATTATATGCACGACAGATTTTATTCCCTCCTTCTAATTAATACTTTGACTGCGACGTGTGCCACCGTCCAAAGTACACGGAAGGGATTTTCATAATACTGCAGACCGATCAGCAGTCACAAACTTGATTTTCATAAATACTCAATCAAAACTGAATGAAGGCACAATGCAGTTAATGTTGGCTATTTTCGACATTGCTCACTACAACTGCTTTTAAATTTGAGCCGAATGTTAAACTTCAGTTTTACCTGAGGCAGTCAAAGTGTTAAACAGCTCTAATTCAAGAGAGGCTGTGAGGAAATAAGAGTGCATCTAAAAAATGGACGTTGGCTCAACAGCAGCGAAGATAGATGGCGCTTGCTCAAGGGAAGTAAAATCAAGGCAAACGAAATGATTCAAATGAACGTGTACTATTTTGAACATTCGTTGAGAGTTTTGAAAAAAAGAGAAACAGTTTATTTCCAATAAAGCTTAAACATGAAATGTTTTTAACATTGGTTTTTAAAATATCTTAACATTAATTCTTAGTTATTACTTACACATGGGTATCGTAATACCCATGTCACATGTCATTTGGCTTGAATGTATCAGGTTGTAACAGAAGTTCTGTAAATTTTCTTAATTTGAAATAAACGAAAATTCTGTCAAAAGATATTTATTTAATTTTCAACATAGTCACCATTTTTATTAATTACATCTTCCATCTTGGCATAAGCTTTCTGACTCCTTCTTCATAGAATTTAGCCAGTTTGGACTCATAAAAAGAAACAAGTTTCTGCATTTCGACCTCTTCTCTTGAAGTAAGCCTTTGTCCCATTGAATGATTCTGTAAGCTCATGAAAAGATGAAAATCGGCTGGATCAAGATCGGGAGAATTTGGTGGGTGATGCATGACTTCCCAGCCAAATTCTTCAACGAGATTTTTGGTTGCTCCTGAAGCGTGGGGTTTGACATTGTCTTGGCGCAGAATCACTCCTTTCCGATTGATCAAAGAAGGCGGTTTTTCCTGTAAAACTGCTTTTAATCGAGTTGGCTGCTGACAGTAAACTTCCGATGTTATTGTTTGATTGTCACCCATTAGTTCATAATAAACAATTTCCTTCAAATCCCACCATACACACAAAAGAATTTTTTTAGGGTGCAGTTCACAGTGAAACACAAAAGGTCACACGCTTTTGCCTGTGGATTTCTGACAAATCATGTGGGACCCATTATCCAGTCTTTGAGACTTTGCCAAGTCTTTTCATCTCCCGATAAATGGTCATACCTTTTACATTAAAGGTTTTGCAATCACATTAAAGGTTTTGCTCAGTTCTCTAGTAGTGCAGGTTGGATTTTCATCAATGGCAGCTTGCAATTGCTCAGAATTGAGTTTTTTGAGTGTCCTGCTCTCGGTTCGTCTTTCAGACTGAAGTCATCTGTTTTGAAACGTGAAAACCATCTTCTGCAGGTCTTTTCAATCACAACATCATTTCCACAAGTGTGTTTGAGTGTTTTAGCTGCTGAGCTTGCCGTATTGCCTTTATGAAATTCAAACAGTGAAATACTTGCAAATTCTTTACTTGCAGTGTACATTAGGGCCAAAAATAGTTATTAATTACGATACTTATTACACAATCTGAAAGAAGAAATAATATGTCATTAATTAATTACCATAGATAGGCACACAACATTAACAAGCTAAATTGAAGTAATCGTGCCCTAAACATTTAGCTCAAAAATTGGACAGAACTTCTGTTACAATCCGATACAAGGGAAAGTTTTGAATGAACATGCAAAACGCAGGCAATGAACAGTGAAATCTCAGTACATATTGGCATTCATTGAGGGTCTTGAATGTACAAGTGAAAGTTTTGAATGAAGAACAGTGAAATCTCAATGGAGATTGAAAATTATTCATCACTGCATTTATCTGGACCTGCCTCAATAATTTAATAATTAGTCAAAGGTTTGGCACTTTAATTTTACCTTGCCTGCGCTCAACGTTGGTTTGTAAACAAGGTTCGACAGAGGGTAAATTCCAGAAAATAATGCGATTTTTGACGGAAATTTAAAAAAATTTAAGACAAACTTCCGCTTTTTGTTGGAACGATTGCAGATATAAAAATTAGCTAAAAAATATTGTAACTTTATCCATCGTACTTCGGAACAATCACATGAAACTTCCCTATGACCAGACATTTCTCCGATGCACATATTGCGCAACACCTTTATCAATTATTAACTTGCATTTGTCTTTCTTGACCCTATCCTTCAATGCAAAAATGATCGCACTGTGCGAGAACCCTAAATTCTCTTGAATGATGACACGATCAAAAATTTCACGGTACGAGTTCCAACGGCAGTTTCGATGAAGTGAGCCTTGTCCTGAAATTTCCGCTTTTACTCTCAGAGCAAGGCCACATTTTGCGTCCTGTCGAGCAGTTCAGAGGAGTCTGAATATTTCGGCACGACATAATTTCGGGGAGAAAATTTTCCCAGGGAAATAAAGGGAGGAAGGGTGAGCTTTCCTAACCTTCGCTACCATTTTGCGGGTCCGAGATGGAAATGCCATGAGACGAGCTTCCTCGAGAGACCTGCAAACTCGAGCCTTGAGCAAGCGTTCCCTATTTGAACCATTCGCGGCCT
Source organism: Platorchestia sp. MABIK (assembly GCA_014220935.1). NCBI lineage: Eukaryota > Metazoa > Arthropoda > Malacostraca > Amphipoda > Talitridae > Platorchestia > Platorchestia sp. MABIK. Next base: position 83,996 of record JACJUY010002430.1, on the reverse strand, counting down.
TGTGCCCTTTTTTGCTGGGAAATGATTTTGAAAATATTCTAGACAGATAAGTGATCAGCTATTCAAGTGAAACATCAACATAATTTTTCCCACCTTAGGTGTTTATGAAGGTTCCTGTGTTCACTGTAACACTGCAATGTCGACGTAAAGATAAAACGGAAAAACTGGTAAGGTGTCAACACATTTTCTCCCTCGCTTGCGTGTTTTTGAAGTTTACTGCTTACACCAAACCACAGCAACATAGTTTCAAGAATTTTATATTGGCGTTTCATTTCAAATTAGTTTTCAAAAAATTTTCTACTTCTCTAAATCACATTTTAGTTCATCGGAAATTTTAAATATAACAACTCTAGAGTAAGTCAAAATTATAATTTAATTACAAATTATCAGAAAAGGTATCAGAAAAATATGCCATAAGAACACTTTGATCATGGGCCTATTTTTTCCGCATACATTCAACATTGCAAAAATAAAACACATTTCACAAAATTAAATCCCTTAAACCTCCTTCTAAACTATATAACACAAACAATTCATGGAAGATTGGCCAAATATATTTATCGTGCATGCATCCTGCGTACATTTTACTTAACAAAAGTAAAACATTTAGTACCAAATTAAATCCCTAAAATTTTATTCCATGGTATAGAATATAAAAAACAGTAAAGAGAAGATGGACCTTATTTAGCGAGCATGTGTTCTACGTTTTAATAACCCAAGGTCTACATTAGTAAGTAAGCAAAACTCAACAATGGGAGGGGGTCAAAATCACCTGAAAATGGTGCAATGTTTTTCACATTTCCTGTGAAGCGACCCACCGGTGGTCACTGAGGCGATTTTCACAATGCTGCTGACCAACCTACAGTCTCTAACTCAATTTTTATAAATGCTTAATGAAAGTTAAATAATGGCACGATCCAGTTAACATTTGCCATATTCAAAATTGCTTACTACAATTAAGTTTAAATTTGAATTGAATGTTGAAATTCCGTTTAATTAACGACTTAAAATACCACCTTAGGAGGCCTGTTCACATTCCTTTCCCTTTCTGCAGTGTTGCCCTGTACTCGAACGGGATCTTTTCCAGATGAGCCCCGCCACTAATGCAACACATAAGTTCACCCACTTGTAACTTTCGAAATAATGCACCTATCGACTTCAAATTACTCGTAAAGGAAAGAATGTTTCAATCTTTTGTTTGAGAGTAATTTGAAGTCGATAGGTGCATTATTTAGAAAGTTACAAGTGGGTGAACTTTAGTGTTGCACTAGCGGCGGGGCCTATCTGGGAAAGAAAACGTCCAACTAGGCAACTGTGACGAACATTTTCATCCCGAAGGGGTCCGTGAAGAACATTATTGTCATCGTGTTTTTCAGCGAATATTATTGAATTAAACGAGTGAATTTTGAAAACAGTTATGTGGCGCTGTATTTTATCTACAAAACACGGTTTCTACTCAAAATGTGACATGTTATTTAAAAGTTTTTTTCTCAGTTTCGATGGCAATTCAAACTTCTCCACATTTTTATTTTGATGTTAATTTCATACCTCCAATTTGCTTGAGTTGAGGCAGATGGCCTCAAGAGTTGAATAGGCTCACCTGACTGGAAACAATGCTCTGAGTACTTGCGTATCACGGTTATTAGATTTTCTCAATTTTGCAACACAATGTTGACGCCTAAATACGTACGTACAATGATCACCTCCTGAAAAGTCTTTAGGATAATCAAAATCTTGCAGAACTGTTTTCTTATTATGTTTTTTCTTCTTGGATCTCAGCTGGTAACAAGTTCTCTTTATCGGATACGTTAACATTCATCATTTCCAGTGATGGCTTATCTTCACCAATGCGTTTTATTTGGGCTGGTACAACAGTTCACACTTTTTTAAGAGTTCACTGCAACAAGACTTGCAATTAAAGAGTTCACTTTTTTCAAATTCAGGCACACGCTCTTTCTCCTTAGATGCTGACGCCTCTCAGACCTTGAAATGCCTCAGATTACAATAAGTAAATGTCTCCCAAAAACATGGCAGTCAAGTACTGTTTTTAGTAATCATGAAATTTTTTCAAGTCAATTCAAACGTCTCACCTGGATTTTAAAACATTTATTAGGATTTACATCATAACCTGATTTCTCTGACAACAATAAATCAAGCTCTAATTTATGTTCTGAAAGCTAAAAAATAGTCTTGGTTGGAGCTTATTAGTTTTCCTGACAGCTTTGATTTCTTGATGAACGAAAGTTTCATACTTCCATACTTGAAATTTGAGAGAAGCAGTTAGATATTTCCTAAAAGAAACTTGGAATTTGAGAGAAGCATTTCGTAATAGGAACTTGGAATATGTGAGAAGCAGTTAGGTATTTCTTAAAAGAAACTTGGAATTTGCGAGAAGCAGTTAAGTAATTCGTAAAAGGACCCAATTCGTAGTCCTGCTTTATCATGTAAATGTGTTGTCAGAGCCAGCTGTGTACAGATGGCTCACTAAGCCCTCGTCAGCTCGAGCGTTGAGGAGGCGCTCGACAGATGGCAATGGCGCTCGACAGAAGGAAAGGGCGTTCGACAGATGGCAAGGGCTTCGAGTCCCATCGTAATCTCCTCATCATGGAGATGTCATCAGACTTGTAGCCCGACAGTAATCTCACGCGTAATCTCGATTAGTTAATCAATGTCCGTCTTGGAGGTAAAACTTAAAAGTTGAAAACATACGTCAATGCCCGCCTGTAATCTCCGCTCGTGATACCGATTAGTTAATCGATGTTCGTTATTTGGAGGGAAACTGAGAAGTTAAAAACATACGGCAATGTTCGTCGCATTCGAGATCACGTGAAAAGTTGAAAACATCGGTTATTCTCTTCATCAGACTGGACGGTACGAATATCGTGACTATTGGTTGGTCAGCAGCGTAATGAAAACTGCCTCAGGGACCAAATATGACTCTCGTCTCATTCAAAGTGTTGATTCTTTCTGAATACGCCGGCTCTACTGCTAGAGCACTTACTGTTCCTGTGGCGGAGTATGCACGATAACAGAAGTCTCTGCAATGACTATCGCCTTTCTTCTCACTACTTTATGCACGCAGAAAAAATCCCAGCCTCATAAAAATAATGTAGTAGTAGTAACAAAGGTTTTCTGCATATAAAATAAGATTTACTGATTATCGCTTCCAGATAATAAAATTCCAGCGTATTAAATGTAGCTAAGCGTTTTAGTGTCACAATTCATTTTACGAGAAAAAACTCGTTTGAATTATTTCCAAGATTTTTACGAGATAAACAGTTAATTTCATTCCGTTCATCCTTCTCAAATGTATTGTACAGATTTATCATTTTTCAGCTTTTTAGAGCCTGTTTTCTTCGTCTGTTCTCAATAGGTAGAAAATGTTTCCTTGTATTCAAAACCGATTCCATAAAACTCAATGTTTATTTAATGCGTTAATAAAAACCTTCACCGTCAAAACGTTTAGTTTCAGAAACTTATTTTCATATATATTCAAATTTTTTCATGTTCATCCTAATTTTCAACACTGATGAACAGACAAAGCTAAAAGAAGCCTTCTTTGATCTTTTATTTCCTAATCTCAGTTCAAAATGTCCACGAACTCAGTACTACTGCCGACATTCAAAAGACTACAGTTAAAAATGGCTCCTTTAGAACTAGCATCATCGAAAATTCAATTGAAGTTATCTGATGCGTTGAACCAGGGTCGTTGAGTGGGGGAGCCGAGCTGCTTTGCCCGCTAGTTTTCTCATCCAGAATTTTGGTAGCGATTGAGATGTTAGATGATTTTCATTAGGAATATGTAACGAGAGGATAAATTGTAATATGTAACGAGAGGATAAATTGTAATATGTAACGAGAGGATAAATTGTAATATGTAACGAGAGGATAAATTGTAATATGTAACGAGAGGATAAATTGTAATATGTAACGAGAGAATAAATTGTAATATGTTGCGAGAGGATAAATTGTAATATGTAACAAGGGGATAAATTGTAATATGTTGCGAGAGGATAAATTGTAATATGTAACGAGAGAATAAATTGTAGTATGTAACGAGGGGATAAATTATAATATGGAACGAGAGGATAAATTGTAATATGTAACGAGAGAATAAATTGTAATATGTAACGAGAGGATAAATTGTAATATGTAACGAGAGAATAAATTGTAATATGTAACGAGGGGAGAAATTGTAATATGTAACGAGGGGATAAATTGTAACATGTAACGAGAGGATAAATTGTAATATGTAACGAGAGAATAAATTGTAATATGTAACGAGGGGATAAATTGTAATATGTAACGAGAGGATAAATTGTAATATGTAACGAGAGGATAAATTGTAATATGTAACGAGGGGATAAATTGTAATATGTAACGAGAGGATAAATTGTAATATGTAATGAGAGGATAAATTGTAATATGTAACGAGAGGATAAATTGTAATATGTAACGAGGGGAAAAATTAATATTCGAGCAAACAAGCATCTTTGCTGTAAGATCGTCAGTCACCAATTTCAAAGGCGCTGGAGTGAAAGAGCTGAAATGGGTATTTGGACTAGAACATCGAAAAAATAACGTTTAATTTTAGAAGAAACCAATAATTAAGATGAGATGAATGTTGTTCACTGCATCCTTGCTCATGTATCTTTTTACGTCAAGACTCATAATCCCGCACAGCTTCTAGACTCAAGAATCTATTCCTCTAGAACAGTGTTTCTTAATCTGCGGGGAGTTCCCCACTGGTGGGGAATGGCTGAGTTGTCAGGTGGGGAATCTCGTACATTTGTTTTCACTCACAAGAAATCGATAGTATTTCAAAATCTAAAACAGTACATCCAAATGTTGACTTAATTTGCAAATCACAACCATTTACAAACTGTTTTAATAACAAAACAACCATAATGAGGTGGGGTAAAGGTGAAAACACTGCTGGGTTAGGAATGTCACAAATTAGTAATAGGAAGATGTTGTGGCTGGGAATGGAGAGTTGGCTCACCAAAAAGTGAGGAATTGGATAAAGAAGGTTAAGAACCGCTGCTCTAGAATCTAGAGCAGCCATTCTCATCCTTTCCTCCATCACTGATCCCTCGGCTTTATGTATTACTATAAGTATATAAGGCCGACATTTAGCTCAATCAAGGGGAAATTTACCCCTGGTTGAGAACCTCTGATCTACAGGAATGGAGAACATGGGACGAAATTGGGCAGATCTCTGAAGCGAAACACAGGGATGTAAAACTTTTCAATGTCACCGTTTTATTTATTACTTCGAAACTTTTGTACGCTCAAACAAAAATCAACCACAACAACAACGACTATTAACAACTTTTTATTGACAAACTCTTCAACTTAACATTAACGTTTCTAATCTTTTATCGAAGGGAAAGTGTAAACTTAAATTTTTTAACGTAAATGAGGTACATGGAAAACAAATCGAGTTACAAAGTTTCAAGCACAGTCAAAGTAAGTGCGACGAAAAATACGATATAAACTTTTTTAATTTAACTTAGTCTGTAATGCTTTGATACACAATGCATGTACGAAAGAAATGACAAAAACCACTTAATGTAATTCACTTTGCTTTTCCCCTTTGCATTAACAAAATTCGCTAATGCATTCCATATAGAGCTCATTCCAGGCCCATACTCGACCCGTGGCAAGAAAGTGGGCAAGTGATTCATCCGAGAAGATAAAGTATTTGTAATTTAAACTTATATGACTAAATCAACTAATTTTTCTATTCGATTGCCAATTACAGGTTGCGCGTGGCCGACTTGCTAAGATCTTAAAATCTGAAGGAAAGATTCTCAGTCGTTTTTAAATACAACATGATAGTTTCGGTTGTCTGTGCGATAGTGCTCATCGTAGCTGAGTGGTTAAAGAACCCGCCCTTCCGCGAAGGTCTCGAGGCTTCGAATCCCGGCGCTGTGTGGCAACTTTCTCCGTTGAGTATAGCGGGAAAACTCAAAGCACAATCCCCCACTCTCCCCAAGTGTCTGAAATGGGTACTGGTCTTGACCGGGGAAAACCGTCATGGTGTCCTGGTGTTAGTTACAAGGCATTTGAAAAACCAATGTACAAAGTGATATGCATCAGGCTTGATTAGAAATAAAGCATCCTTAGATGCCGATCTTTGTTTGTTTGTCTGAAAAAAATTTCTGGTTCAGTTTTTCTTAAAATAAAACTGCACATCCAATGATGTTACTTGCTAAGAACACGTTTTCAATTTATATTTTCTAAATTTAAAGCTGCCATGAAAGAGTGTACCGAGAATTACGTTCAAATATCGAGCTATAACGCAATCACAGAATCTGCCTTCTGTCTATCAGATCTGGTTCTGTTAAAACAAGGAACAGGAAGAAAGATGGGTTACATTGAAAACTGTTTATGTTACTTTCGTCAGTTTTCTCTTTATTGCGAACTTTTTCACACTTTTTCGTGTCAGGGAAAATAATTTGGCTAGATAATTCATGCCAACTAAAAATACAGAAAAACATTTTCTGAGTGACTAAGCCCAATTGAAAATTTTTCTAAATTAAAGTCATTTTTTCAGTTAATTTTATCTTACATACGAAATGTATTTATTTCAATGAGTTTGTCTGCATCTTATAGAATGTAGCGAAGTATTATTTAATGCAAGATTCCGCAGCACATCATGAATATTTTTGAAATAAGTCTATGGCTGCTGAACAAAACTTAAACACAACTTTTCTACATCAGTGCAACGTCGAAAATTATTAATGGTAACTCTCAAAGACTTTCCCTACCGATTAAAAAAACAAGCAATAAATTTTATCACGAAATGCAGGAGCAATTTTCACTCAACGCAATCAAATAATTTTCTTTAATTGATTTTCATCAGTCCTTCAAGTATTAATTTCATGACCAGAAACTGATATCAAACAAAGAAATAGAATTATCTCAAACCGCATTAAATCATGTATGAATCGCTCTAAAATAACAATGTAAGAATAGTTCTGTTCTTTCTTTCAACATTATTATAATTATATGACGCTGAATAATATTCGAGAAAATATTTTACAAACCGGAACTAGTTAATAGATAATAGGCATCATACTATGTAATTTCTTGACTTATTCGTACTCAGTTACAATTAACATAACTGATAAAAGTGAAATAGAACTCAAATTGAGCGATATCAATGCATCTCAAATGAATCACTGTCTACCAATTTCAGCAACACACCATGCTTGAAACTCGTCACAAAAAAATGTTCTAGTCGAATTTCTGCTTCGGGGTGAAAATCTTTTTCAGTTCTTGCAACTATGTTAATCACAGTCGTCTAGTCGTCTACACCGAATCAAAAAACTTGTTGGGTGTCTTATTGTTGTTGAAATCCAAATTAGGCATAACCTAATGCGCTTCTTTGCTCTTCCATTTTGTTCTTTTGTTAAAGACTATAGTTAAAAATAGGGCTTGTACAACTAGATTCTTTGAAAACTCCGTTGAAATTATCTGATGAGTTGTAATCTGAAGCGTTGAAATAGGAATGCAAAATCAACACACGAAAAAAGAAACACTCGCTGAACGCGGTTTGCTGCATATGCCCTTGATTTTCCCTTTTTTGTGGCAGTCACCAATGTCCGGATCACATTATGGAGGCTACGAGGCTAACCATCTTAATGCTAAAATTCTGAAATTTGACTCGTTTTCAAATTGTTCACCTTCAAATTTCAAATTCAGGTAACATTTGGGTCATTTCTAGCCCCTTTTTACGTGGAAATAGGACAAATTTGAGAATTTGACCTTCAAATTCCCAATTTGGATGATTTCCGGCCACTTTTTTACATGAAAACATAAAAAATTTGAGAATTTGACCTTCAAATTCTGAATTCGTGCGATTTTAGTCTCATGAAAGCAGGACAAATTTAAGAATTTTATTTTCAAATTCCAAATTTGGGTGATTTTAGTCCCATGGCAACAGGACAAATTTGAGAATTTTACCTTCAAATTTCAAATTTGGGTGATTTTCGTCCCATTAAAAACGGGACAAATTCGAAAATTTTACCTTCAAATTCCAAATTTGGCAGATCATTAATCCCATAAAATCTGTTAAATTTGATAATTTTGTCCGTGGAAAAGCGGAATCTGGCAAAGCTGACCGCGGCTGGTTACAAGCACGGCTGCTGAACGTAGTTGAGGCAGAAACCTCTGTTGTTGGTGTCTCCGTTGTCGGTCTCAACGCCGTTCGTGTGGTAGAAAATGTTGAATGGGCGCACAAAGCCTGCAAAAGGGATAAGTTTAGGCAAGATATTAAATTAAATGTTAAATTAAATGTTACATGATGTTAAAATAAAGGTAGGGAATCAAAAACTTAAGTTTTCATCCCTCACCCAAGTGTTCGAATTAGGGTAAAAACTTGCTCGTGTTTTAGATACGTTCTCTATTCTAGTGATTATTTCGTTAAGGGGACCCTACTTTAGCATTTTCGGTCAAAAATTCGATTTTCCCGATTTTTTTTTATTGCTTCAAAAGAGTCTGAGATATGTTCCCGAACATCCGTAAAAATATCAGGATCGTTTCCAAGCCCCAACATCCTGCATCCCTCTTTCGTGCTTCGATCGCGCTGCTGTCAAAGGTAAGTTTCAACACACACAAATTTCTCCGCCAATTTTATAGGTATATTTATGCGGTTTGTTGCATTTGAAATTATAATGTGTGATCTAAAATTTGGCTACCGTTGATTTTCGAAAATTTTTAGATTACATTTTTCACGTAGACTTATAACTTCAATCGGCGTTCCTGAAAAATATAAGTTTTCAAGACATTTGTTTCAAAATCTCCGAAATTTACAAAGCTAGAGCAATGAGGTTTGTTGCATTTGAAAGTAAAATGTGTGCTCTAAACATTGGCTAAAATGTATTTTCAAAAAATTTCACGTTAAACTTTCCGTAGACTTTTTTACCCTAAAACTATAACTTTTACCCGACCTCGTTCAAAATTTTTTTTAAAAATTCGGAATGAATTCAAATCAAAAAAATATCTTAGCTAAATTTTAGAGCACACATTTTACTTTCAAATGCAACAAACCGCATTTCTCTAGCTTTGTAAATTTCGGAGATTTTGAAACAAATGATCTAAATATATATTTTAATATTATAATGAATAATTTATTTTCTATGCCCTAATGAAAAAAACCTTGTTTAAGAAAAGTTGTTAGGAATTCAGAGATCTAGTAGTCTGCAAATTTTCATAGACGTAAGTCCAATAGAAAAAAATCTAGGATTTCTAGGATAGGGTCCCCTAAATGTAAAGGTTCAGTTTAGGACCTGCTCTGCCTTTAGATGCGCTGTAGCTCAGGAGGGATAAGGGAAAAGCGTTGGAAACTTAACTTAAATTCCATTGTTGCAGAGGCATGTAATTTTTTTGTGACAAACTATACGATAATTCATCTTCGAACGTATGGAAGTACATGTCGGTTTGTATTTTTACAAATTTTGACTAAGAAAATAATAGCGAGGAATAAGGCTTTGAAACTTAACACAGTTTTTTCCTTACTTTTACGTTGATTTTTTTATATTTTCAATATGTATGTATTTCATTTTTTTCCAGAGCACTTTTGTTGAGAATGACTCAAAGAGTCGAAACGTTCAATTTTAACAGTAAAGCTTTTAGTATAAAATGTTAAGTTTCAAAGCCTTATTCCTCGCTATTATTTTCTTAGTCATAATTTATCTTATTCTGGAGGATTATATTCTGAGCTAGATGCCAAATTTTGAGCTCACATGTGGCCGCACTTCACAGGAATGAACAGCTTCTTTGGTAACGTAGAAAACGATGATGAGCAAACATTTTATTGAAAAACGTTCCTAGTCAAACAGCTTCCATTTCTTTTTACGTTATCTACAAAGCTGAAGAGCTATTAAATCAACACAATAATATAAATGTAAATACGTAGAGCTGTCAATGAGGACCGTTTACATAAGCGTTTGTTTTCGTACACATGTACACTCCTAAGTGAGTCCTCAACAGAGAAGTTGAGCGTGTACAATAACTCTGCTTCCAGAGAGAAAAATGAAATTTCTTGCACTATATCTTATGAAAACTGGAATCAGCAATAAGCATTGTTATGTCTTGTAAACAAAATGCTTCAGCTGACTTTACTGATCATATACACTTGCACTTCACAATGTAGACCAGACGTTTCACTATCACTCAGTTCAAAAGTTAACTCACTCTTAATCTGGTTCATATCATGTTGAAGGAAGCCTCTCAAATTTTGTAGACATCGGCTTTTATTTCAATTGGCTTTGTTAATTATATCCCCAAACCTACATGAAAAATGGCTCAGTAAATAGATGGTCTAATAGATGGTAAAACATTCATTTTAGATGTGGAAATCAAGCAAAATTGAAATGTTAGTTGAAAAACGAGAGGATTCATCGTGTAAAATTTTCAAGTCGAAGTAGAAGTAATTTTCAATGAAACTTTGTTTATTTTTTGTGATGTTCAGTAAATGCCCTGCGCCAAAATAAATCCCAGGTATGGCATTCGAGTAAGCTGAGCACATCAAGAGAAGCGATTTTTCAGAGGGCTGTTTTCTCAAGTCGAAATCATGATTTTCTCAAGTCGACATGACAATTTTCTCAAGTCGACATGACAATTTTCTCAAGTCGACATCACAATTTTCTCAAGTCGACATTACAATTTTCTCAAGTCGACATCACAATTTTCTCAAGTCGACATATCAAGTCGAAATCTGGAGTCGACATCACGATAAGCTTGAGGAAGAGGGAAGTTAAGGACTGGATGTACAGAACTGTGATTGCAGGAACTACATTTTAATTCACTTCTGGAAAAGATTCGACGGAGAAGAAAGGAGCTCCTCTTGAATAAATGTCTGCTTTTCGAGGAAAGATTTCTTATTCTGATAAAACACTTTTAAGTCACTGACTTGACTGCTTGTAGAATTGCTTTTTTTTAACAATTGCTTCCCATAGTTTGTATAAATAAATAAGGGTTATCCGGTACAACATCACCAGTTTTTCGATCTACCTCATGCATTTATGGCCGTTTAAAATCCTATTTTAAATAAATGATAGCTTCGTTGCGATCAAACAAAATCTTTCACTGCCAACTTCGAAAACAGAGGAACTCTCTGTTCGTGTGTAAGAGTCAGGTGTGGCACCACAATATTAAGCAGCTAGCAGGACCCGTGAAAATTCCACGGACAACGTCATCGTTAACCTATGGGTGGACCCGTGAAAAAATTCCGTTAACTCAACATTACCTAACCTATGCTAGCCTAACATATTCTAACCTATCCTATCTTATCCTAACATATCCTAACCTAGCCTTTTATCACCTCTCAAATCTTAACCTATAATATATTAACCTATTCTAACCTATCCTAACCGGATAAAATGAAGAACCTAACCTATCCTGATAAAATGTCAAACATAAAATGTAAAGGCGATCTTTTAATGTTACGCTGAGCAATTCGGTACCCATGATACCGCAAACTCGGACAAAAGCGTAACGGACAGACTAACTATCTAAGGGACTAAGGAAGGAACAAGTAGAATATTATGTAGATTCTAAAAAATTTATCACTTTGCTTGAATCGCAATGCTAATAGAAATTTAAAAGCGAAGAAAATGCTAATAAAACTAGTCATATTTACTCATATTGAGAAAAAACAAAATCGAAAACGTTTCGGAGTCCAGCTCCATCTTCAGTTCTGCAAAATACAAAGAATTCAAAAAAGTTTCTAACATTACGAAGAATACAAGCAAAACAAAAAAGTAAAACGAACACAATTGTATCAACAAAAAAACATAAATAGATGTCAGACCATGCCTAAAAACTAGCAAGAAAGTAACGGAAAAACGAAAAAATACACACTAAGTATTTACTATTTGAAGGGGGTAGGAACTAAGGAAGGGAAGGTTTTCCTTTAAAAAACAGAAGGGATTTATTTAGGGAAGGTTTTCCTTTAAAAATAAGAAGGGATTCTAAAATTCGTAGGTCAAACTCATTGGGAGCGCTATCAATGACTTTAAAATCATCCTTACGAACTATACTATATTGCACTGATAGGAAAATACCTATCAAAAAGAGACTTTAATTCACGGGCCAGTTTTTCAGATGGAGGAACCAAAATAGGGTAGAGTGCAGTAATGGAAACTATCGGATCTGACATCAATGTTCGACTGAGAATATTTTCCAGATAAAAATTTTTTAATTTGGGAGCTTACGATTCCTGTAGGAAAACCATTATTATAGAAGAAATTTCGTAAAAAATCAAATTCTGCATGTATATCATTGAACGACGGACATATATTATAAGCCTTATTTAACAAAGTCTTTATTCCGTTTAACCTGAAAATTTTATGACAGAAACTAAAAAAACTAGTACCCAAACCAGTATATGTTGGCTTACCATAAACAGATGTTACAAAACTTGCACCATTCTTTGAGATCAGACAATCAAGAAACGATAATTTGTTACAGATTTCCATTTCCATTGTAAATTTATTGGATGGGTGTTTATCATTCAGATAATTCAGGAAAGATTCGGCATGTGAAGAGCTCTTAAAAAGTAAAACTGTATCATCGACATACCGGCTGTAAAAAACAGGCTTGAAAACTGCAGGACAATCAGCTAACCATTTTTTCTCGTGGAAACAAAAAAATACATTCGCAAAAGTTGGTCCTAATGCGTTACCCATTGCGATTCCCTCTGTTTGTTTGAAAAACTTCCCTGCAAACAAGAAAAAAGAATTCAGCACCGAAAGCTCAAGCAACGTCCCGAAAAATTTCCGATTAAGGCTTATGATTTTATCTTCAGGTGTACGAAACAAAGAATTCAAACATATTTCTATAGTTTCACGTAGAGGAATGTTGGTGAATAGGTTCTCAACGTCAAAAGATACCATTGTTAAATTTTGGGTATTTTCGATAGTTTTTAATTTCTTGCTAAACTCGAAAGAGTTCTCAACAGTGAGAATTCGTTAGTTGTCAAATGATTTAAAACAGGCACCCATTTTTTCAGCTGTCAATACTCGTAATTATAAACTAGCTAAATTTCTGGTGCCTGTTTTAAATCATTTGACAACTAACGAATTCGCTGTTGAGAACTCTTTCGAGCTTAGCAAGAAATTAAAAACTATCGAAAATGCCCAAAATTTAACATTGGTATCTTTTGACGTTGAGAACCTTTTCACAAATATTCCTCTTCGTGAAACTATCGAAATATATTTAAATTCTTTGTTTCGTACACCTGAAGATAAAATCATAGGCCTTAATCGGAAATTTTTCGGGACGTTGCTCGAGCTTTCGGTGCTGAATTCTTTTTTCTTGTTTGCAGGGAAGTTTTTCAAAGAAATAGAGGGAATCGCAATGGGTAACGCATTAGGACCAACTTTTGCGAATGTATTTTTTTGTTTCCACGAGAAAAAATGGTTAGCTGATTGTCCTGCAGTTTTCAAGCCAGTTTTTCGCAGCCGGTATGCCGATGATACATATTTACTTTCTAAGAGCTCTTCACATGCCGAATCTTTCCTGAATTATCTGAATGGGAAACACCCATCCATTAAATTTACAATAGAAATGGAAATCTGTAACAAATTATAGTTTCTTGATTGTCTGATCTCAAAGAATGATGCAAGTTTTGTAACATCTGTTTACCGTAAGCCAACATTTACTTGTTTATGTACTAGTTTTTTTTTAGTTTCTGTCATAAAATTTTCAAGGTAAACGGAATAAAGACTGTTAAGGGATCCTCCGGAAACAATTTTTTTTTGATCCGATTGGTCTGAAATTGGGCCAGTATATGTTTTTTTCCAAGACAAACATATTTGAATCATGAAATTTTTTGACTTAGGCCTTAGTTTTGGTCAATATCGGGTTTAATGCGCTCACGGAAATTAAGAATTCCATTCCAAAGAATCGCTAAAGAAACACATTAAAAACGTTTTACATACATGACATTCTGCTCGCCGATGTATAATTTTCGAGTTATTCAACTTTGAAGTTATGAGAACGTCGTATATAAAAGTGAAGGAACGGACACGTAAATATGCTGTAATACGGGATTGACGTAATGATGGGTGAGGTTAGGGTAGGTTATGTTAGGTTAGTTAAATAAACTAACCTAAAATAACATAAATCCACCTAAAATAGCTTACCTTAATTTACCCAAACCGAGCCGTGTTAATATCCCGCCAAGAAGTGGGCGTGTCCCGCCAGAAAAGTGGGCGTGACCCAACAATGCGGCGACTAAGCAGCCGACCATATAATGTTATTCCTTTCTGAACGTAATTATTGTTATTTCTCGAAAACAACGCATCAGCGAGCAGAATGTCATTCGTGTAAAACGTTTTTAAATGTATTCCTTTAGTGATTCTTGGGAACGGAATTCTTAATTTCCGTGAGCGCATTAAACCCGAAATTGACCTTAGTTTTTCCACAAAATTTGAAATATTAGTTTTTAGGGTCATTTATATAGCTATTTCCAACGAATAGAAGTCATTGAGTTTTTATGCTAGAACAAATTCAAATACAGTTTTGGAATCCTTGAAACATTTCTAACATAGATGTATTCAGAAATTTTATATTTGACTTTTTTATATTTGTGATATTTGACCAATATTTTAGAAAATGCCAAAATTTTTGGATTTGAGCTATAAAAAAAATAAAAATGAAAAAAATGGAAAAAGTGACAATATTAATTTGTCAGAAATGTTCCAAGGATTCTAAAACTGTCTTTGTTTTCTTCCTAGCATAAAAAATCAATGACTTCTATTCTTTTGAAAGTTGAAAATTAGAGTTTTTGAGTCTAATCCAAAAAACAAAATTTTTATATGGACAATTCATGTAATTGAATGCTGTTTTCATGTTTATTTCCATAATCTCCATGCATAACTTCATATTCACACTGTGATTTGTACTTTGGAAAAAAATAAATTTTATACAAATTATGAAATTTCATATTTGTAGTCTGATTCTTATAAAAATTGACTATAATATGTAACTTTTCAAAAGAAACACAATTTCTTCTATTTATTTTTTCGATTCAGGGTTTGGTTTTTTGGAAAAATTTGAAATATTAATTTTTTAGTTCATTTATATTGAAATTTCAAAAGATTATGTCATTGAGTTTTTATGCTAGAACAAAACCAAAGACAGTTTTAGAATCCTTGAAGCATTGCAAACAAAGTTACACTAGAAAGTGTTTATTTCCCGTTTTGTTTTCTTTTTATATGAGGTCGAAATGGGGTCGAAAATTCGGATTTTTTGGTCCCCTTACACCCCCCTGGGGAGGGATCTAGTGTCCGTATCGCCATAAAATTTTAGGACCGAATAGTCCACCACCTAAGGGTCCTTTTCCAACAGAAGCATGAAAAATGCAAATGGGGCTGACAGGGGCCAGGGAAGACCCCCTTAAATAGGGTTTATAATATATGTTCGTCGTTCAATGATATACATGCAGAATTTGATTTTTTACGAGATTTCTTCTATAATAATGGTTTTCCTACAGGAATCGTAAACTCCCAAATTACAAAATTTTTATCTGGAAAATATTCTCAGTCGAACATTGATGTCAGATCCGATAGTTCCATTACTGCACTCTACCCTATTTTGGTTCTCCATCTGAAAAACCAGCCCGTGAATTAAAGTCTCTTTTTGATAGGTATTTTTCTACGATCAACCTGCGAGTAATTTTGATTAACAGGGCAAAAAAGGTTCTTTTTTCGGCACAAGGAATCCATCCCTGGTCTAATGCGTTCTTGTGTCATTTATAAATATAGTTGTGTGCAGTGCACTTCGGCGTACGTCGGGATGACGTCACGCAGTATTTACACAAGAATAGCAGAACACCGCGGTAAGAGCCACCGTACCGGGAACTTACTTGCACATCCTCCTCATTCAGCCGTACGCAACCATGCTGAACAGTGCAATATAGTAGTTCGTAAGAAAGATTTTAAAGTCATTGATAGCACTCCCAATGAGTTTGACCTACGAATTTTAGAATCCCTTCATATTTTTAAAGGAAAACCTTCCCTAAATAATATGCTTAGTTCCTGCCCCCTTCAAATAGTAAATTCTTAGTGTGTATTGTTTCGTTTTTTCGTTACTTTCTTGCTAGTTTTTAGGCATAGTCTGACATCTATTTATCTTTTTGTTGATACAATTGCGTTCGTTTTACTTTTTTGTATTGCTTGTATTCTTCGTAATGTTTGTACTTTTTGCACTTTTTTGAATTCTTTGTATTTTACAGAACTGAAGAAGGAGCTGGACTCCGAAACGTTTTCGATTTTGTTTTTTCTCAATTTGAGTAAACATGACTATTTTTATAAGCATTCTCTTCGCTTTTAAATTTCTATTATGTAGATTAAATCGGGTAGATATTGGTTACCAATGATATTGAATACTTCGCCTGAAGAATGTCAGAGTGAAATGGAGCTTCCTAGCTGGCCCCTATGATTACCAGATTTTAACACCTACATCGTATTTCTTAAACTCAACCTCGAATGGATGTTAAAAATACACAAACCAACCTCATTTCCTAGCAGTGGTAGCCTTCATTGCACCAAAAACAATTCAAAGTTCTTCCAACTGACAAGTCAAGCGCTCAAAAGATACCTCCTGATTATAACCATGGTACATAGATGATTGTAACTCACTGTAGAGAATTTGATCTTGAGTGTTGCCGTCGGTCGAAAAAGCTCCTCCACATATCCTGTCGTCGCAGTCGGAGAACGGATCTAGGGATGTGGTCGAAAGGCACGGGATGATGAGCCAGTCATTGTTGCAACTTGTGCCCACTTGTCCGCCTCCAGTATTACTGCCCGTCACCGAGAACGACTGCGAATCCGTGTTTACTGCGAAGGGTCAAGTCTTGTCAAATAATACCTCTGATATTCCGAAGAAAACAATCAAATCATTTGACCACACTATGTGTAACGGTTGCGTTAAGAGATATTATGTTAACATGAATGTACAGTGCTCAACCGTGAGTGACAATTGATGATTGTAAATGTGTTTCGTTGGTTCCAGTGCGTGATTTGTGTCTGACGGCCCAGGACCGAGAGTGGGTCTCTTGGTTCATGACCTGTAGCCCTTTTCTGTTCTATTCTACGAAGAGACCATTCCAGAATGAATCGAAAATGCTCTTACTTTAAGAAAAGATTGAGATAACTTTGAATGGGCCCGACAATTAGCAGTCAAGTCGTCAATATTTGGCGTTGCCACCCAAACTCTTTGTGTGAGTTTGGATCCTAAATAGTATTGAATCATGCACAGCTGACATTTATGCCATCAGATTATGTACTAATCTAATTATTTTTCGCTAATATTCAGTTAGTATCGTGAAGGTAAAGAAAGGGTACATTTGCTGTAATCTTTTTAACTTGCAAATTTATGAAGGCTGCCAAATTGAAGCACGTTCAAATGATATATCAGCACTTAAAGGATAACTCTTCCACAAAGACTACAAGAAAATCAAAACACCCGCGATGCATTTTCTGCCAATTTTCCCACCATTACTTGGCCTTTCAGCTCACGGAAAAGTTTGTATTCTGGCCAGATTTTTCATTCTCAGACGACCTGAGAATCAAAGGCAGGAGTCGGCAAATTACCGAAGGGAAAATTGGCAAGATCAAAGAAGGCAACCGAGTTGCTACCGTCCTAATTAGCACCTAATAGAACCCCTCTCGAAGATAGTATTGAATTTCAAATCCGTGTTACCTCTGATCCGAAAAAAGAGAATTTACCGAGCAAGGCTGTTATGTGCAGGCTGATCTCCAAGCGGAGAAGTACGAACAATGAATTAACTCTAGGTTTCCCAATGAAAAATTTAAGTTAAAACAGCCTTGATTTGCGCGAAATTCTCTAGCTAGCCAACAGGAATTTTTTTATTGATTTACGAACTCCAGTTAATCTGTGCGAATTATGGACAATACCCGAAAATATTTTAGCTTTGTTAAAACTTGTACAGTTGTCATCGGACTGAAAAAACTTTTTTAAAATAGCATATAATAGCATAAGCATTATAATGCAATGTACGCAGAGACTCTTGCACGAATGAAACTCGTTTCTGGGTCTACAATAATGCACTGAAAATCATGCAAAAACTAAAATGACTCTGGAAAACTAATTGCCAGTTTCAGTCTAGTGTGTAACTAGGTTAAACAAAATTGTAGACCTTAGAATAGCGTTGATGGTAGGATGCCCTAGAAGTCACTGAACTTATTCGGGCCCACAGGTAGCTATACTCAAATTGGACCATTGTACTAGTCTGAAGAAACAATCTTCTTCTGTATCGCTCGTGGTACATAAATTGTTAAATGGTTTAAATTCATATTTTCTTGGACTAGCGAAATGAACTTATCCCTCAGATCGCTTGGCATGGACAACGGATGAGAACTAATATGTTAAGGAGAACTAACATCCTAAAAGGAATTAATATATTAAAGAGAAGTAATATGTTACGGAGAAGTAATATCTAATGAGAGATGGAATAGAATGTCAGGTTAGTGCTTCAAAAATAAACTGTGTAAAGAGACAGAATTTCGAACATCAACGCTTTGATGCAATATCATGTAACACTTGACTAAGCTAGATAATACTAGACTGAGATGGATAATACTAGACTTAGCTAGATAATACTAGACTGAGATGGATAATACTAGACTGAGATGGATAATACTAGATTGAGATGGATAATACTAGACTGAGATGGATAATACTAGACTAAGCTGGATAATACTAAACTGTTATGGATAATACTAGACTAAGCTGGATAATACTAGACTGAGATGGATAATACTAGACTAAGCTGGATAATACTAGACTGAGATGGATAATACTAGACTAAGCTGGATAATACTAGACTGAGATGGATAATACTAGACCGAGATGGATAATGCTAGACTGAGATGGATAATACTAGACTGAGATGGATAATACTAGACTGAGATGGATAATACTAGACTAAGCTGGGTAATACTAGACTGAGATGGATAATACTAGACTAAGCTGGATAATACTAGACTGAGATGGATAATACTAGACTGAGATGGATAATACTAGACTGAGATGGATAATACTAGACTAAGCTGGATAATACTAGACTGAGATGGATAATACTAGACTAAGCTGGATAATACTAGACTGAGATGGATAATACTAGACTAAGCTGGATAATACTAGACTGAGATGGATAATACTAGACTGAGATGGATGGTACTAGACTAAGCTGGATAATACTAGACTGAGATGGATAATACTAGACTGAGATGGATAATATATCACTGCTAAAATTCACGCACTCCCAGCACTCACGATCGCATCAACTACACCAGCGTATCTTGGAGCACGTCTACACCAAAACACATCATCCAAAATACACTATACCACCTGCATCAAACACATCATCCAAAACACATCATGCCACCTGCACCAAAACACATCATCCAAAACACATCATGCCACCTGCACCAAAATACATGATGCAAAACACACCATACCACCTGCACCAGAACATATGTTGCAGAACACACCATACCACCTGCACCAGAACATATGTTGCAGAACACACCATACCACCTGCACCAGAACATATGTTGCAGAACACACCATACCACCTGCACCATACCTGAGTCAGTGCAAGCTGTGTACTGTATGCCGCAGAAGTTCTTCTCGGTCCTGATGCAGCTGGTGTAGTCCTGGTTGGAGAGCTGCAGGCCGGTGGACGTGTCGTAGTTGTAGCTGCTCACGGTGCCCGTGACGCCCGTGTAGTACTGCAGGCAGTTCGCCGGGGCTGCAACCGCCGCAAGCGAGAGTGAAAATGTGGGTTTTCTTGAAGTTTGATTGAAATTATTGGTTTTCTTGAAGTATGGTTGAAATTCCTGACTTTATCGAAGGTTGGTTGAAATAATCGGCTTTACTGAAGATTGGTTGTAGTTATTGGCTTAATCGAAGGTTGGTTGAAGTTATTGGCTTTATCGAAGGTTGGTTGAAATTATTGGCTTTATCGAAGGTTGGTTGAAATTATTGGCTTTATCGATGGTTGGTTGAAGAAATTGGCTTTATCGAAGGTTGGTAGAAATTATTGGCATTATCGAAGGTTGGTTGAAATTATTGGCTTTATCGAAGGTTGGTTGAACGGCCGCAAACGAGAACGAAAATATGGACTTTTTCGAAGATTGGTTGAAAGTGTTGTCTTCCGCAATGGTTGGGTGAAAATTTAATCTTTCTCAAAATGTAATCTTTCTCAAAGATTAGTTAAAGTTATATTTTTCGAAGATTAGTTGAAAATGTTTTCTTTTGCAATAATTGGTTGAAAATGTTGTCTTTCTCAATGGTTGGTTACGAATATTTTTTTTTTCAACGATTAGTTGAAAATGTTTTCTTTCGCAGTAATTGGTTGAAAATATTGTCTTTCTCAATGGATGGTCGAAATTGTTATCTCTCTCGATGGTTGGTTGGAAATGTCGTCTTTCTCAATTGATGATTGCAAATGTCGTCTTTTTCAACAATTGAGGGAAGATATTGTCTTTTTCGAAGATTGGTTGAAAATTTTGTCTTTCTCAATGGTTGGCTGAAAATTTGTTTTCTCTCTCAATCAATGATTGTTAAAAAATTTGCTTTCTCAATAATCGGCAGAGAATTTTGTCTCACTCGATGATTGGTTTAAAATTTTGTCTTTCCCAATGCCGGCTTCTTTATTTCAGCCGATATCATACCCATTCTTGACTTACTTAATGAATGACTAAATAATTTACCATATAATAAATCCATTCGTCGGGATAGTTATTTTTAAGTCCCTACGCGACAAAAATAAAACTGTAAATTATAATGCGAATGAAATTTTTTACTGCAGATTAGTTACTATGTCATTTTGTATACTAGGTACTCTGCACCAGATGAAATGACAAAAAAATTAAAATTTAAATTAAATATTTATCATTTTTTTTCAATTATATCATTTTTCAATCATTTTCCCAAATTAATTCATCCTAACTGAACTTAAGGAATGTATTCAAACGAAATAATAAAAATGTATACATCGTTAAGAAACGTTACGAAACGTTAAGCATGTTTAAAATGTTAATAAAACTCAAGATTTAGTAACCTATTTAAATTTACAAATGTCGCCATGTGATCCAAGACATACAGCATCTCATGCGAACTTCAACATGTATGCATAAAAATCATGCCAAATTGTTCAAAACATGAATCAAGCTTCTCATGAGACGAAAAACTGAGGCTATTGTTTTTGTCCGTATAAGTTGAGGCTTGCATAAGATTGTGTAGCATTACTCGAAGCCCAACTGATTGGTAACGGGATAATTGTGTACGTATAACTTGCTTCTGAACTTCCTTGAAAAGTGCTTTAAACCCACAAATTTGTTTTCCCGACCCGATGACACAAACTTCATTTGCATCTGTTATTAGTTCGTTTCCGCTTCATTTCTTCTTTAAATTCTCTTGAGAGCCCGAAAACTAAACGTCAAAATTAATCTAAATTAAATCAAACTAAACAAAATTTCTAACTACATTAAAAACCGAAAACAAAACGTCTAAATATAACTAAATTATATCAATCTAAACTAAATTTCTAATTAAATTAAAAACCAAAAATTAAACGTCTAAATTAAACTAAATTAAATCAATCCAAACTAACTTTCTAACTAAATTAAAAACCGAAAACCAAACGTCTAAATAAACTAAATAAAATCAATCAAAACTAAATTTTTAACTGAATGAAAAGCCAAAAATTAAACGTCTGAATGAAACTAAATTAAATCGAACTAAACTAAATTTCTAACTCAATTAAAAACTAAAAACTAAACACCTAAATGAAACTAAATTAAAAACAAAAAACTAAACACCTAAATGAAACTAAATTAAATCAAACTAAACTAAATTTCTAACTAAATTACAAACCACAAACTAAACACCTAAATGAAGCTGAATTAAATCAAACTAAATTAAATTTGTAGCTAATTTAGAAACCAAAAACTAAACGTCTCGAAATTTTCCCGCAATTTCTAGCTATTCATAAAGCAAACGATTGCTTCGTGGATCAAGTTGAGCCTGTCACTCAAGGTAGTGCTGCTTTTGCTGCTAGATTTCTAACTTTAAGATACATCCCAAATTGATACCTCCGAAGTTGAATCTGTTTTTAAATACTTTTAATTTTTAATACTAACTTTCAATTTAAAGATTTCTAGCTAATGAAGGTGTGAGGCCGTCGAAGGCCTTTTTTGGCCTGCCTTATCTTCATCTCAGGAGCCACACGAAGGACGGGAAGCCTGCGCTATCTACGCCTAGCCCACGCCGTGTAATATTTCTAAGTCTCCCTGCAAAAAACTTCCAGTTAATTTAGCGCTTGCATGGCGGCGCTGCAGCGGCTGTGTTTAATTTTGTTCTACCGATTGGTCTTGAGTTGGTCAACCTTGGTCTTGGGTTGGTCAACCTTGGTCTTTTGTTTTTGGGTTGGTCTTTTGTTCTACTTGTTGGTCGTAGGTGGGATGTCAGATTTCTTGCTCCCATTGCAGAAATTCAACATCACAATCCGTAGTGTTATGAGAGAACGTGGTTCAACAACTGCGCTCTCGGATGCACTCCAGTATTTACTACACTTTCGTTTACGAGCGAAACAATATTACACTTTCATTTACCACCGGGACAAAATTACAGTCAAATACAAGCGTGCAACTCTCTAATTCTATGTGCTTTATTTTAAAGCTATTTGCTGTTTGTTCAAATTTTAAATTTAAGTTAACGAGACGTGAAATTTGTCCTGAACCAGGTGTGAAATAACTGCATAATATTATATCACAGGTGGATGTTGGCTCCCAAAGTCCGTCAAGAAAACGAACAATAATGATCAAGTAATTTTAACAAATCAATAACGAACGCTATTGAAGTACAGATTTATTACAGCTTTACAACGAAACTGCCTAACATAAGCCATTAAATGAGAGTAATATCCATAAGTTAGAAGTTGGCAATATTAGCGTTCAGAAATTAGATTTTCACAGTTCAAATCCCAGTTTGAGCCTAAGCGCTTATTATAATCTCTCTTGAAGAGTCTTTAATTTTCATCAAAGACTTTCGATTTCAAGTTTGGCTCATCTGACCATTGCGGCATGGACTGTGTATTCTGAATTTGTGCCCGATCTGATGCATATTGGCAGATCCAAGCACTGGCCCTAGGCGTAATCCAATCAAAACTCTGCCTAATTCCTTCCCATCCCGGCCAAACGCGCCAAATGGAAGCCGTTCTAGCACAAGCTCACCCTTACTAAACGTGAAGGGTCTCATGGACTACAGCTCGCACATTAAGCAAGTTTAGCTTTGGAAGCCCCTTTCAAAAAAAAACTAAAAAAATACTTGAAATCGCGAGCTATAAACTATTTTTTAAATTTAAGCATCGAATCTCGAGTGAATGAACACTTTGATCAGTCTAGTGCCCAACTAGGTTAAGTGAATTAGAATAAACATAATTGTTCACCTTAGAATAGCGTTAGTGGTAGGATGCCCTAGAAGTCACTGAACTAATTCGGGACCCCAGGTAGCTATAGCTAAGTTCAATTTTGAAATTTTTTCCTGTTTTTTATGTCCGTGGAACTGTCTGCTGGTTTTCTGTTCGCGTTTTTCTATACTCATTCTGATATTCAAGCCCAAAATTTTAGCATAGATTGTTGTGCAAGTTTGCGTCGTACTCTGACGACACAATCCTAACTTGATAGGTTTTCTCTCACAAACTATGCCCACCAACGACAATGTCTCAGTTTTGCTGCGAATGTCTTGCTTTCGACTTGTTTTGACATGATCAATTGCTTCATCGCTGACTGGCACTTTTGTAGCGTCCATTTTCGTGGATCTGAAAAAATATAATTGTTGGCAGCGTCTTACAACCGACTCTAAAAGGAGAGAGTGTGTCTATACCATGAACCATCATGACATAGACATGAGTATACGAGGGTTTGTCAAAAATTTCTCACACAAATGCCATAATTTTGAACTGAACAGGGATTTATAAGTTTTTACAAGTTGAAACCTGTCCTTAGAGCTTCCTTGATAACTTGCAGCTGTCTCATCAATCTATATCAGGTCAGCATCGAGAGAGGTTGCATCTCAAAATAGTAATTTTCAATCCTTCA
>JACJUY010002430.1:40725-55036 GCA_014220935.1 Platorchestia sp. MABIK | reverse complement strand
TTACAACGCTAATTTCCAACTACATATGTTAACGTTGACCAATCCTGCGCTAAAGTTTTTTTATCGCATCGCATCTTTTGTGCGCAAAACTTCTTACCCCGTTTGGATGACGATGAAAACCGTCAGCTTTTCTTCTTCGAAATCCCAAGTTGTGTTGGCCGTAAGCTCGTCGGAGAAGCTATGGCCGACCTCAAGTTCACCTTGCGCCGAGTTCATTGACACACTGCTTCACTTCTCGGTCCACAGCTCCTCCTCACCCTCTTTCTTGCCCGATTTTGCTTCAATCAAGTGACACACTGCTATACATCTCGGGCCATCATTAGGCTTCTTATTTATTTTTTTTTGCGTGATCATTTTCTCTTTTTTGGACTTTCTCTTCTGAGGTCGAGCCTTTTCCTTCCGCAATGACCGCTATGTTTTCTGTTCTCCTCCATCTTCTGAAGTTGGTGGGAGGATTAAATATTCGATAGGTATTGCTCATGATCGTCGATTGAAATTTCTATTCTCAATTAAATTAATATTTTCTGTTTTCGATTCCTGTTTTTATAAGTATCTTGTCACGTCCTGACATGGAAGCCTCAGTTTAAATTTAAATTTTGTTAGTGGATCTTCGGGATTCAATAAAACACTAAATAAGAAAAATACCATTATAAAAATACTGAAATGCCATTTATTCATATAACATTTTTTGAATTTCCGTCCCCATTTCTTAATCTCGTATTTCTTGCATTTCTGTTTCTATTTCACAATTTACTTTTGCGATCATTTCACCAAACCGAAAGGCCTTAGTTGTATTAAATTGAGCAATGTCATGTTCATTTCGTCGGGGTCAATTCCAGGAGGAAAATTGTGATGCGGTATTTACCTGAAATTGAATTTAGAATAGAGAAGTTCATTGTAATCTGAATAGGGTCAAACAAGAAATCGAGGTCTGAGCATCAATGGAAGAAATCTATGCCGTGAATAAAAAGGCACCTGAAGTCGGAATGATGTCAACTGTAGGTTATTTTACAAGTGGCGACTGATATTCCACATGTATCAATTAGTTGTTCAAACAGCACGGGCTCATTCAGCTGCAAAAAAAATTACTCTAGTATATTCGAGCAGTGTACTTGGATAACTAATCAATGTTTAAAGTTATGTTATGAGTGCATGAGAGGCAAACATGGTTAGCATGTGAATTATGATTATGAATTGATTTATCGTAAAGTATATGTTCATTGATGTGTGTTTTTGTGTGAAATAGCCGCGCCACTGGATTAACTATGATAATCAAGTTTTTTGGCATCTGATTATATGTCACAACTTTACGCTGATTCTGTGACAGTGACCTACAGAAGAAATAACCGTGTCTCTTTTGTTACAAACAGATGATATGGTATGAAATTATTAAGGGACAGAGAGGGAAGAAATTATTGAATCGGGTGTTAACACCTTATTTTTAAAAAACTTTATCTTGGGATAGACACTATTTTTGTACGGTACTTGAAAGCGCACATGAATCATTCATGTGTAGTTTTTGTGTGCATGTTTGCAAGCCAAAGTACATTGTTTCTTATGCAAGCTTTACTCAATTTATCTGTACTCCGTAGTTAATCTTGTTCCTTAAGCTTTATAGCGGATTTTCAGGCTATTCTATTACTGTAGTGGAGCGTTCATAACTTGGGGCGAACAGTGACTGATGCTGTGGTAAAATGTGACAATCACTTGACGGTTAAAATTGTGGTTTCAAGATCGCCTGGAGATCCTTCTTATTTTTCCTCCTGCACCTCGGTGGTATCGTTTGCTCGATTCCATGACCATATCTGAACTACGATCATAAGTTAAACCATAGTTTGATAACCCTTTCACCTACAAAATACCATATCTTGAAATAATTCTTGGTGTATGACTATAGTTGTGCAGATCGTGCATCTACGTAATAATATATAGAAAGGTTCAACTACTTCGTTTTAGGTCTGATTATATAAATTCTGTATCATTAATTGAAACTACGCCGACGACAATGCATTTTAACTCGTTATTGATTCACACAAAGACCATGTCTTTAACCCTGTTAATATCAGTACTTGACGCATCAATGATTTGAATAGGTCCCTTTTCCTCCGCTATGTACTTAGCTATTAAGTTGAGGTGCATGTTGAGCTCAACCCCAATTTGATAACCCTTGTATTGCTGCTACACATCCCAGCATGACTGCTGTACAGATTGGCTCGAAGATAATGGATACAGAGACCCGTCATCTCTTGCCTTCGCTCATTTATTTTCTTCACTCATTGATTCTATGTAGTATAATCCATCATATAGAGGCAATGTTAATCATATCGGCAAATTAATTGAAAAAATTGACATGATTTTCCTCGTTGCCATCACGGGCATAGCCTTCAATCATTACTAGAATAGGGAGGTATTGACCTTTTTCTATCTAAGTTTACTGCGTTCCTCTTTTGGAGGCTGCAGATGTGAAATGATATGGTTGACACCTGCCATATGTGAGCACTACCTATATATTGACATACAACCTCTGTACTGACGTAAACTTCTACATGTACTCGCAATTTTATGTGCAGTGTCTGTGTACTTACCTGATTTGTGTTGCATGTATCTCCTGGTGAAATTATTTTGGCTTTACAGTGTGCGTGTGCGCATTGGTCGTTTTATTCTTTTCCATTTTTTCCCTATGCCTTTACACGTTATCTCCGATAATTTAAACACTATTGCATTTACGTGCGTGAGGTGAATCGTATAAGCTGAAGTCTTGCTTATGCTTCATTGATCAAGAACTAGTGTGGCCAGATCTATGCAGTTTTTCTTCTATTTTTCGGTGGATCATTGCGTAAATTTTGAAACTGACTGCCGAACGACAGAAATTAGAAGAATAACTCCACTGAAAAGGTTGTTCAAGCGTCTTACGTTTGACTTGTACTGGCCAGATGCTGCTGCTGGTATTGATGAATTCCATGGATGGTTTTGCTTAGAAAATTACTATTTCCAAACAGCGAACCCTTTTTGCCGAACACGACCGCATGCTTAACCTCATCTTAATACGATCGAACCACGGCCCGAGTAACTGAACTTGGAAATTGCGACGATTGTGGTGATCGACTGAATTCATTTCAGGTACATTACGCTTTTTGAAGTTGTAAGAACTTCATATGTTTTTTTGCTATTACTGTCAGCTGCAACCATGGATCGCCTGCAGCTCGCAATTTTTGGTTCGGTACTCTTACCGCAGCAGCTGTTTGTGTTGATGCTGTGACCACTGTTGATGTTGCTGTTTGTGTTGATGCTGTGACCACTGTTGATGTTGCTGTTTGTGTTGATGCTGTGACCACTGTTGATGTTGCTGTTTGTGTTGATGCTGTGACCACTGTTGATGTTGCTGTTTGTGTTGATGCTGTGGCCACTGTTGATGTTGCTGTTACTACCGCTAATGCTACTGTAACAACTACTGATGCTAATGGTGCTATTGCTGATGCTGTTATAATTACAAATGCTGCTGTTACTACTAGTTAGGATGCGTTACCGCTGCTGATGTTACTGCTATTACTATTATTATTTTTGACAGTTACTGTTACCGATGCTGCTGTTACTACTACAAATGTTGCCGTTTCTACTACTACGTACTACTAATGCTTCTGTTCCTACAAGCCCCTACTGCCGTCACTACAACTACTACTATTAATATTCCGACTGCTACTACCATACGGACTGTTAATGCTGCTGTTCATACACACTCTTACTGCCGTCACTACAACAACTACTATTAATATTCCGACTACCACTACTACTACTACTACTACTACTACTACTACTACTACTACTACTGCTTCTACTACGGACTATTAATGCTACTGCTCCTACACACTCTTCCTGCCGCCACTACGCCTGCAGTCGCCCTCGCTACGCGCGCTGCGGCAGCCGGAGGTAACAACGGTCCTGGAGAGGCGCGCTGTCCACCGTACGGTCTCTCTCGCGCTGCCTCGCGTCCTCTCGGTCCCCAGGTGTTGCTTTGCGCTGGCTTGCCTGTTTCGTCTCTTTGCGTCCCCCCAATTCTCAAGTTCGACCTTTTTATAATGCAATTTGATGTAGGGTTTACGGTGTCAAATTTTGGAATGCGATTTTTCAGCGTTAAGTTTTTGGAGTGGGATTTTCAGTGTTAAGTTCTTGAAATGGGATTTTTAGCGTTGAGTTTTTGGAGTGGGATTTTCAGCGTCAATTTTTTGAATTTTTATTTTCAGCTACCAATTTTTCAAATTTGCTCCCAGTTTCATTCATTTGTTTCTTTATTTGTTTGTTCAAATTGGAAAAGCTCAGCATCTTCATGCAAGACTACCGGTCATTTTCCGGCTAAAATTCTTGAAATGGGATTTTCATGTAATATTCAAAGGTAGATTTTTATGACTAAATTCTATCTTAGAATTGCACTTTTTGATACTCTTCTCCATATGAAGGTCATTTTGGTAACCCTGCGTAAAGAAGTTGAATTGTGTTGAAGTTTGCTAATATCT
This sequence comes from Platorchestia sp. MABIK, assembly GCA_014220935.1. Classification (NCBI taxonomy): domain Eukaryota; kingdom Metazoa; phylum Arthropoda; class Malacostraca; order Amphipoda; family Talitridae; genus Platorchestia; species Platorchestia sp. MABIK. The sequence continues at coordinate 50,525 of JACJUY010002430.1, read as the reverse complement.
TCAATAGACCGCTTGCTTCAAGTGCTTTCATATCTAATTCTCCTAGGAATCAAGAAACCTTTGCGATGAAATGCTACCTCATGGCATCGTAGTGGATGATATTTAATAAAACCTTGGTATGAGCAAACAAATGGAGTCATGACGCCCTGTGAACACGGGTCCCAGCAGGACTAAGGTACTCGCTACTTTTTCTTTCCGAAAGTTGTTTGGAGACCGAAAAGGACACGAAAAGGCTTGTTTGGTTATCGTGTTTTCATGTACATTTCGGCTTCTCTAGGAAGTGCTTTTGATATCTAAATCTAGAAAAGGTACATAAGTATGATCAGGATATTTGGAATAATCCACTGAGACATTACTCTTGGTTTCAATTATTTTCCTTACGTAACTCGTTCACAGTGTCTCAATTTGCATAAAAGTTTGAGGTACTTGGATTTCATACTCATGACCTACGTTCATAGTTTAGGCCGTTTTGTTATTTATTAGAATGCATAGACATTCTCCGGAAATTAAATTTAGGTTAAATTCTTATCATCTTATTCTGATGAGAAAGAGACATACCTAAGAGAGAAAATTTCCTTCACTAGACCAAATTTCAAAATGGATAATATTGTCACTGTGGAACCTATTTCTAAAACGTGAATCTTCGGTTCAGAACGTCATGTTGTTGATACTTCTTGTCGGGTATCATAAGGGAGCTGAAGCTTGAAGAAAAATGCTCTCTTAATTCTTTAACTGAAAATTGGTCTGAGTAACCTTACATTGTTATGCAATGTAATAGAATAAACGTCTATGGTAATTCCGAGTTGTTTTCAACCTTGAAATGTCAACCAGACCTAGCGAGCGAAGCAGAAATGGCGTTATATGGTTCAAATACTTTATTTAATAATGAATTTCAACCGGCATTTCATGGTGAAGAGAACCTAGGCTGAAAATAAATTTACAGCACGGGTAGCTGCGTGCTTAATCAGATAAGATTCAGTAGCTTGTGTGATCTTGGCTAGTTTTCTTTTCGTATGCTTAGGAAGGATTCTTTGCTTTTCAGGAAAATTCAGATCTACCTCTAGTACTTTTCTCATAATTCAACCGTGAAAATTTCCTTCAGATTTATTTTTTGTGAAATTTTCTGAAGATTTTATAATTCCAGACTTAACAAAATAGTGTTTAATTATTCACAGGGTGCGTCGAACTCTATTTTATTAAGGGTCTCTCTCCAGTATTGCTTTATTTGGAAAGAAGCAAAAGGCCTGTAGGAAAAAATTCCCAGTATTATAATGCACCAAAACGCTGAACAGCCTGCGTACTGAGCTTCACTTTACCTGTGTGAAGCCATCTTTATTGCATTCAAACATCTTAATATCTCAAAACACGTATCCCTTCACAAAATGCTACCGCAGGTGCACAGTGGCTACAAAAACCGAGAAGGTATCGGGGCTTATTCGTGAACAAATGTTCAGAATTTTCTCCTCGGTAGGTAGATGTAAGTAATAAATTTAGGTGCAGAGGCCCTCTAGCGGTGTGATGTCGTTGACCTCAGCAACAAGTCGGCAGGAGCAATGACCTGCGGGAAGTCTACGCAACTCCGTCGCCACATTTCGTTCGGACTCTTTTGCTCTCGAAACTAATTTCCAAGGGTTTCAACGCGTCAGCTCAAAGTGTTGTTCCTTTATTAAAGTAAAACTGCTATTTTTACTGTAACTATTTTGGGAATAGCGTTGCTTATTCGTTTAGTGACTACAATGATTCTTTCAGGAGAAATTATGGATTTCCATTGGATGTATTTATTATCTATTTTTAGAAGTATTTGAAATTCTGTGTTTTCAATATTAGTGAAAAATCATATGATTAATTCACTCATATGATACTCATTATGCAATTGACTTAAATACGTAAATAATCGCATGGCTCAAGAATAATAATCTCTATAGGAATTTGTTATAAAGCTAAGGCTGCTTATTCACATTTATTACTAGTAATAGGAAATAATGTGCGAAATTAAACATCTGAATTTTATACATGAAACGTACTGGTGACGCACTAACTCCATGAACTGATGCTATGATAGTATTAAATCCTTGTAACAACGATAGCCTTACACTTTACGCCGATGTTCTCTTGATCGAGTTTGTAAAGATTTCTGTGTTCGGACTGACCATCCACTTTGTGTCATGTATACATGAGTTTGTAACAAGATTTGTGTGTTCTTACTGACCGTACACTTTGTGTCACGTATACATGAGTTTGTAACATGATTTGTGTGTTCTTACTGACCGTACACGTTGTGTCATGTATACTTGAGTTTGTAACAAGATTTGTGTGCTGTACAGGTGCTGTTGTCTATAGGAGTGATCAACGCAGCTGCACGTGATGTGCGCCCGTTTGGGTGCAGTTATCAGCTCACCAAACAATTGTGGTTGCGTAATAAAAAATTCTCTGTGAGATGAACAGAATGCTGTCAAAATTACGATAGATTTGTTTAGGTCTCCACGTTTGACTGTGAGTCATAGTCTGACCATTGTTAATTTTTTGGTCTTTGTTTCATGTTCAGCTGGCAAAGGACGTCAAATGTACTAAGTAAACAATAGTTTTTCTGCATCAATTTGTACGTTTTTCTATTAGATGCATTTTGATGGATTTGATTTGTTTAGCATTACAGCGTCGCCAATCCTTGAAAATTTTTCGCCCATTCATTATTAACAATACATTAAAGAGCGTATTTTTAAGTTTCTAATTACCAACATTTGACTACAACATAAGGCGCACTCCATATTAGTGGCAAAGATTGGAGTGCCAGAGACTACGAACTTATAATAAAAATAAGATAATTTCAGTAATAATAATTTCAATATTAATAATAAAGAAATAAATAACAATGTGCTAGAGAAGCGAACACACTGCTTAGTGAGGGAGCTGAGGGCATGGGACAGAGTGAGGTGTTGGGAGCACTCGCAGGCGGCGCACGCTGCAAATTTGACAGACAGAGCAGCGGTTAGAAATGAGCAGTGTCAGAGTGGTGCTTGCGAAATGGGATGATTTTACATTCAACTGCCAAGTTATCCTCCATTTACAAGTGATGTTACACCGATCTCGCTCAATGGCTGTGCTGTCTTCGGTAGTGTGCATGAGCTTCTCCGTATAGTTCAGGTCAAGAAATTGTTATACATCCAAGTAAATATATCTGATGTGATGATTATGGCTTGTTTGAACCAATGATTTTTTCATCTTACTGAAAATTTTCGAATACTGGAGCAAAATAAAAATGCTGAACAAAGTAAAATCGTTCGCCCTTAAATCGTTCGTGTGGGCTGTGGCGCCGGAACAATCCATCCTCGCGTATTTGATTTGTCTTAGGACTGTTTCAATATAAAATTTGTACCCCTCACTCTTTGCTTGAGTGAACTGTAACTTTTTATTTTGTTGTAAGATTGTTTCAATGCAAAATTTGTACCTCTTACTCTACGTTTGAGTGGACTATAACTTTTTGGTTTTTTTGTTTCAGGTACAGTCAGGGCGAAGATCAGACCGACTGTGGTGTACAGGTCGAGTCGTCTGGCTCCAGGTTCGCAGGTGAGAGCGGTTCGCCTCAGTCGAAACGACGGAGGTGCTTTGTTTTGAGCAAATCCTCTAATGACATCGCCATTCCTAATCCATTCGATAAAAATAAAAAAAGGAATTTGTCGCAATCAGAACGACGGAAGTATTTTTTTAACAAGTCCTGTGATTGCAACGGCCTTTCCAACCCATTTGACAACTTGAAGAAGTGAGTTAGTTGCCCGGACCACATCGGCAATTTGTTCAGAGCTTCAAGTCCTTTAATTTTGAAAGCATTAGCAACCTATTCAACAACTAAAAAAGTTTGCTTTCCATGACGTCAAAGGCAATTTGTTCAGAGCATCAAGTCCTTTGATTGGTACAGCATTCCCAACCTACTTAATTACATTTTGAAACAATTTTGACTGAGTTTGGACGGAACGGCTTTAGTTCAGTACTGCAAGTGATGTATGACGTCATTACCTACCCATTTGATAACTTGAAAGCGCAAGAATGACATTTTATTTTGAACTTTGAAGTCCCCCCCCCCCAGGGGGATACATCTAATGTATCAATGGGAATTAGCACTCCCAGGGGTAAAATGTGAGGGCCCGATCTGAGTGTTAGGTAGGCCTTCGTTTTGTTGAACTAAAATTTTTTGTTATATTTTAAGGGCCATCTTTTTTCGGTTCACTGCTGTCCTGTTTTTCAGTACCTACTACTTTCTTCTTCAACTTAAATCTTTTTTCATAATCTTCTTTATCAACTTACTGTTTCTATGCCCTTTCTGCATAGATTCCACGTTTCCTTGATTCCACACTAAATAGTGCCTTCCTCCTTCCTCTCTTTGGATCGCCTTTGTGACGGATAGGGAGGCTTAAATTAAATAGTAATCTAATCTAATCTTTGAACGTAGTAGTCCTAAATGAAATCATGACCGACCCAACAAAATTCGGGCAAAATTATGTCCAGTTGTAATTGCATACTCTTCGTGATCAAACAATCGACACGAAAACTTATTGTAATCCGACAAATAAGTTTGCCTCGGAATTTAACTTAAAGGTACAACACTTCATTTCCTTAACAACCAATGACGGGAATGCCCTTCACACTCCAAGATGCCTTAGCTACCGACCTCACCTGATTTTAGAAGAACAATGCACTAGTTGATTTAGCAAATTAGAATATTGCTCGAATAGGACCAGTTCGCGGAAGGTTTTGTTGACGAGTGTTCCCTGCAGTACCATTTTGCAGGTGAGTGTTGTTCAGGGTAAGTCATGGCGTCCCGGTCAGTGTTGGTGTGTGAACGTGTCGGATATTCAAGTGCGTTTGTGCTCGTTTTCTGTTGAATGAAGTGTCTATATACGAGTAAGTGTGAATCTTCAAGTAAATTTTGGTGTTCATGGAAGTGTAGGTATTAAAGGAAGGCGTGGTAACTGATGCTTATAACTGCAATGAGAAGAAGAAGACAAACGCTCAGCAATGATGATGTTAAGTGTTCGGTGGGTGGGGGTACTCAGATACCGTGATGCTTACTACACACAAAACTCGTGTCAAACGAGGGAAGATAGTGAACAGAACATGTTTAAAATGGGAAAAATGTGTAACATTAATAAATTTACGCGTAAAAAATATATGTAAAACGTTCAATGGGTATTTTTCTAACTATTGAATTCATCGGGTGTCCTCCACTCACTGACAGCTCGCCAATGCTGATGGTTAAAATTGGTTCAGGACTTCAGGCCGCTGGTTGCTGGTATAATGAGTAAAATCTAGTGATATTATATATATGCAAAAATATTAGAATACCTATCAATAGCTGAGCAAGTTATATGAAATTCAGCAATGTTAGGTAAAATCCAATAATTAAATGAAATCGAAAACAATTCATTGAATCCATTAATGCTAAATAACATACGCAAATCCCGTACATAGGAAAGTCCATGAATGATAAAAATCCAAGAAAATGAAGTAAAATACGAAAATATCCGATGAACTGTCAGAAATTCAGATCTGAGAACATTCTGTGAATTTCGAAAATAATAATCAAATCGTAGGCATATCAAGTAAAATCAAGAAATATTACATTCGCTCAAAAAATATTATCTAAATTCAAATATGTTTGGCAAACTCTGACTGTTTTTAATAACATCTCAGAAAATCAAATAAAATTCAACAGTATTTAGTAAAAAGCTAGAATATCATATAAAATTCCAGAATATAAAGTAAAACTCGAAAATATCACAAAAATCGATAAGATCTAAGGAAATTCGAGAATATGAAGCCAAATCGAAAAACATTTAGAAAAATCCAACACAAAGGCTGCATCAGATATAGATGCTCAAACAGAGCAAAACCATCTTCTAGATAACGCTAGAATAGACTTTGTTTGAAGTCGATCTCACGTGGCAGTGCCATTTTCTTCCGTTTCAAAAGGCATGTGTTCACTTCTGTTCGTTCCAACGCATGTTTCATCTACATCAAGCTTCATGTAATGTCCCAATAGCAAGAAATGATCGATTGGTAAATCTGAAGGATGCCTTCTTTATTTGTGTCTTATCTTTTCCTGCTCACGAATCCGGAAAGACGGGTATGCGAAATCCAGGCAAATCATCACGTGAGAGAACTATGTTTCTGTTTAGTCATTTTTTAAGTCAATCGAATAAAAACCGTCTTTTGAAACGGAGTCACGGAAAACCTTTCACAGAAAATAGACATCAAGTTTTAATGAGACTTAGTTATGCCGGTGAAGCCTTTGATGATTTGTTCACTGAGGCCTGGGAACTGCTTCGGACAAACCAATCGGTTACTCGATATCAACCAACACTTATACTGCTGAATACATTGAATTACTGAACGAGTTAGGGCTACGAATTACGAGTTATGTACGACTAACGTTCACGAGTTCCGAGTAATGTACGAGTTTCGGCCCCTGATAGGCTTTTGCAATGAACGCCACAAGTCGCTGAAGAAAATAAAGCAGCGTAGGCAAATGACCATTAGTTGTGATACCCCAATAAGGAAGGCATAAAATTAAAGTTTTTTCAAAATGAAATGTATTACACTTGCACGGTTTTTGTTAGACCATTTTATTGCGCAGATATGGAGTTTCAGTGAGCCAAATGACTGGCTTGTCTGATAGTTAAGTCAGTCTGTCTAATAGGTGAGCCAGTATACCTGATAGGTAAGCCAGTGTACCTGATAGGTGAGTCAGTGTACCTGATAGGTGAGCCAGTGAACCTGATAGGTGAGCCAGTGAACCTGATAGGTAAGTCAGTATAACCGATAGGTGAGCCAGTGAACCTGCTAGGTGAGCCAGTATACCTGATAGGTAAGGCAGCATACCTGATACGCAAGCCAGGTAAGGCCCGCTATGCTTGCAATACCTGATAGGTTTAGGATATACCTATCCCATAGCAACAACATGACGCACTTCCTGCAACACAATAACTTTGAAGCCCGCATTCCTCAGCTCCTCACTTGCATGTTTGATTTCCATCGCATGTGCTCTAGAAAACAAACACTCTGAATACGTTCTCTCGCTCTGAACGGCTACGAAAGAAAAAAAAAATTTTTTTGCTTAAAATCCTACGGATTTGATGTTTCCGTAAGCTCAAGATACTTATTGAGGAGCCCGACCTACATTTCATTCTTCCATTCGACGGGCGCTCTTTGTGCTACTGTTTATTCTTTTGGTTTCTATGCAACTATTGTAGTGCTTTTTCGCTGGAAACCATGAATAACGGGCAGGAATATTGATATCGTTGCTGTATTTTTAGATATCAACGTTTCACTGAGAGATGGTGTCAACTTGCGTTTTGCAAAATTCAAAGATCAAACATTAGATGGGCATTGACATAAAATTACGAATTCATCTTTGCTGTTTACTTAGTTCGTTGATGCTTCCGGATTTTTAACAAAATCTTTATTCCAGTATGGATTTTATTGAATATAATTACATCTCATTGGGTTTTAAAGGAATAAAATGTTTTGCACAGCGTCCCTATAGTTCATTTTTTTACTGTTGACTTGGGCTCTTAAGCTATTAAGTACCTCTCATAATTTTACCAATTCAAGTCCTCAAAAATTGTTCTAGGAGTATTTAAGTCTTAGTCAATGAACGATTCCATTGACATGTTTCATAAATAAATACCGACAACATTCTATCAAATTGTTCAACGTATTTGTGAAGAACTTCGTGGTTCTTTGGGTGCGTATAGGGTATTGGAAAACGCGCAGGCTTATCCAAACGGTTTCTTTCACAATATAATACACAGACTTAGGATCTAGCTCTAAAAACACTGTTAATTGCACTTTAACATCACGAACTTCACATATTATGCTAGTAATAAACTAAATAAACACTAACGAAAATGCTAAAACCTATCGTATACACAAAATCAATTTAGGGACTATTGCACGGTATAAAATAGTTTATGACGCGATAACAAATATTAAAACCTTACCGAGTTATTAGCCCCTTTCGACGTACTCTTCCGTGACTGGACAGCTAGTGAAATGCCTTGAAAATACACAGATCTTAACGAGCTACAGAGCAAGATAAGGCTCAGACTAAATGTACCTACCGCACATGCATGAGCTTCGTTAACAGTATTGTTATACGCAAATATCGGCAAGCTGAAAAAACGCAACGTATAGCTATGAAAGATTTCTAGTCGCACAATCTTGGCATACACTTTTTTGGTTCTATTTGTTCGAATTCACCTGAGCGGCATAGTTCTGCTCAAAATTATTTCATCTAAAGATGTTCATTTATTTGTTATTTGTGCTGATACTGTATAGCGGAGTGTAACGTTCTGGAAGCTTTGGTCCGATTTTTCTGACTTCTCCGTTTGTTTTTTCGGTAATTTTGTTTATGGGACCTAAACGAATATTTTATAACTCCTGTATTAAAGGAGTTATTAAAGGAGTTCTTGAAAATATTAGTTTTTCTGATTTTGTATACAATTTTTTCATGTACCGCTCCCCTGAGTGTGGACTAAAATCAGCACAACTACACAAGCTGTTCCATACGGCGATAGTGAGGTCAGATCCAATTCGCTGGATTTCCTTCTCGATGCCTTGAGCTGGTGTAGATTTGTAGATTCTCACGGTAAATTCTTCCCTTAAGTATCCACAAATGAAAAAATTCAAGTGTGATAGGTCAGAGGGAAGATGATATCCCAAAGGGAAAATTTACCCGGCTTGTCATTTTTGGGGTAACGCTAAAAGTGCAAACATTTTTCATTTGAATGTGGCTTTTATGCCACACTGTCTCTTGGTTACAAACATGTACAATAAAACTAAGATTTTTCAGTATATCAGAAATACTTGTCTATTTTAAATTTGTCGTATAATAACGGAGTTATTAAATATTCTTTTAGGCCCGATATTTAAAATCAACCTGTAGAAGTGACTGTAGTTTGAAGTCTAGTTTTGAAAGTTATAAAGTGAGGTCTTGAAAGTTATGAGGTACAGTTTTGAAAGTAATGAGGTATGGTTTTGAAAGTTATGAGATATCCCCCTCAGGGGAATACAACTATTGTATCTATGGGAGTTAGCACTCCCAGGGAGAAAATATGAGGTCACACGCTCAGAAGCAGGCCTTTTTTTGTTGAAATAAAAGGTTTTTTGATTTGGTAAGGACCACCTTTTTTCGGTTCACTGCTGTCCCATTTAACAGCACCTTCTACTTTCTTCGTCCTGTTTCATGAACTTCTTTCTCAACTTACTGTTTCTATGCAGCTTGTGCTAAGATTCCGCGTTCACTTATCTGCACACTAAAGGGTGCCTTCCTCCTTTTTCATTTTGGAACATCTTTGTTGCGGTTAGCGAGGCCTAAACTTCCAGTTAATCTAATCTGATCTGCAACAGTTTTGATAGTCACAAGGTATAGTTTTGATGGTCACAAGGTATAGTTTTGATGGTCACAAGGTATAGTTTTGATGGTCACAAGGTATAGTTTTGATGGTCACAAGGTATAGTTTTGATAGTTAGGAGGTATAGTTTTGATGGTCACAAGGTATAGTTTTGATAGTCACAAAGTATGGTTTAGATGGTCACAATGTATAGTTTTGATGGTCACAAGGTATAGTTTTGATAGTCACAAGGTATAGTTTTGATGGTCACAAGGTATAGTTTTGATAGTCACAAGGTATGGTTTAGATAGTCACAAGGTATAGTTTTGATAGTCACAAGGTATGGTTTAGATAGTCACAAGGTATAGTTTTGATAGTCACAAGGTATGGTTTAGATAGTCACAAGGTATAGTG
>JACJUY010002430.1:12217-34314 GCA_014220935.1 Platorchestia sp. MABIK | reverse complement strand
GTGAAGAGTCTTGGCGCCTTGTCTCGTGAACAGTCTTGGCGCCTTGTCTTGTGAAGAGTCTTGGCGCCTTGTCTTGTGAACAGTCTTGGCGCCTTGTCTTGTGAACAGTCTTGGCGACTTGTCTTAAACAAAATTCTGTGCTAGTGTTTATAGTTAATTTCGTTATATTGGTACGATTTTGATGCCCTGGGTTCAGTTAATGAAATTTGGTGCAGTAGCTACGCTGACACGTGTTTTTATAGACATATTGTATTTTTATGGCGAGCCATCACAGTGATGTTCAGTCAATATTCCTGAATGTTTCATCATTCCCAAAGATATTTTTATTATCTGCAGTTTCTCTCCAGTTACTTCAGCCGTTATTTGTTGGCACAAATTTCATTGGTGCGTTGAATGGTGTGCCGTCCAACGGCAGCTGTGGCTGCTTCATCACTAGCGTTAAACTCTCTTTTCATCCTGATAAGTTAACGACTTCTTTGTCACTTTGCATTAACTGATTAAATACTTGCTCGACTCCTGCACATCACGCGCAGCCCTTTTGTTCGCACGTGGCTAGCAGATGAAATTAGAAAAGATGTTAGTTTAAGCCTCCTTAACCACAACAAAGGCGTTCCAAAAAGAGGAAAGAGAAAGGTGTCATTTAGTATGGAGCTCAGGGAACGCGGAAATAATGCACAAGAGGCATAGAAATATTAAGTTGAAGAAGAAATTTATAAAACAAGATTAGATTTGAAGAAGAAAGTAGTACATGCTGAAAAACAAGGCAACAGTGAGCCGAAAAAAACAGTGGAATAAGCTCTTTATTGTGTTAAATACCATCGCATTTCAGTGTGCAGGTGACCTGTTTTTAACCTTTTGTCTAGTGACGGTGACTAACAGAATTTTGAAGTAATTTTACGAGTATGGGAATATGCTGAAATTGCACAATTAGGCCAATTAATAGCATGAAAGAATGAAAGAATTTTATACAAACTATTCTTAAAGCTTTGTCCATGCAATTTGTTACTGATTTCCTTTAAGTTTGGGTCAAATGGCCGGCCTGTGTGACATATTTAATAACTTTCTAAACTTGAGTAAATTTTTTCACTTTTATTCGTTTCGCGATAAAATTAGGCAAAAAAAATTGATAACATTTTTGAAGTTAAGAAATTCATTTTTAGTTTCGAAATTTTATCTCACTGAGCATACATATTTGAAGCAGCATAATTTTTTAATATAGTCAAAGAAGTCTTAAGTGGAAACGACCCACGCTAGAGCAATTTCGCTCATATTTCAGGGGACTGACAACATTTGCCCGTAAAAACTTTTCCCTAAAATATTTGAATTTTGGTAGAGAAAAGGTTGAACACCTATTACGGTTCTTTTTTCAGTTTGATCTTGTTTCATCAACTTCCTTCCTCACTTACTGTCTCTGTGTGCAGGAGATCTTGTGTGGGAACACTCTTGTGTATAGACTTCCCTCAACTCCATCCTAAATGGTACCTTCAGCCTTCCTCTCTTTGGAACAACTTTGTTGTGGTTAGGGAAGCCCAAACTAAATTATTTAGTCTAATAATATTTCTTCTCTTTTCAAAGCTAGATCATGAATGCTTAGTTTAGACGTGTGCTTTAGTTTTATTTTGTCTGTTTTTACCACAGCGTCTAAAGTTGGTTGCCATAATATGGATGTCAAGTTATCTTGTTTTTGAGTGCATGAAACATGTGAATTACTTCGCAAAAATTTAGGTGTGTACGTGATAAAAATTATGTAACAAAATTTTCAATTGTTTTCCTGAACATTAGTAAGATGAACCCAAATTAACTTTCACTCTGCAGTAATGGGCTGGCACGGAAAATTGGCGTGATGATAAATCCTTAGATCCATTTGGACTGTTATAAATCATTTTATCAAATACGTTTTGCAACTGCCATCGAGTTCTAGCGCTTGAACATTAAAACACAGGTTCATAATGAGCCGAAAGATCCTGAAGTAATTGCTGTATTAACGTTTCCTACCTACCGCAGCTGTGAAGTTCGGACGCATGAGCAAGAAGCAGCGCGAGAAGGTCGAAGACGAGGTCCGGTATCACAAAAATCAAATGAGAGCTGCGTCGGGACCGGAGACTTCACCTGACTCGTCCGTGTATGAACCCACCAGTCCTTCTCAGGACATGTTCGGTGCTCAGTGAGTGGCAGGACTTTTTGCGGGTGATAGATTTAGAGTTCTCTGCTCAGTGAGTGGCATCATTTGTTGGCGGGTGATAGATTTAGAGTTCTCTGCTCAGTGAGTGGCATCATTTGTTGGCGGGTGATAGATTTGGAGTTCTCTGCTCAGTGAGTGGCGGGATTTGTTTGCGGGTGATAGATGTGGAGTTCGGTGCCTACCCAGTGGGATATGGGAAGAAATGATTCTCCGAAAGTTGGGCGTTGTTGAAAAGAAGTTGAGAGTTTTAAGAAGAGAGTGACGGTTTGGGTTGTAGGTTGGTGTGAGTTGTGGTTTGTTATTAAGGACTGAGAGGCTTGTGTTACGTGGTGAATGATTTTGAAAGTGGGTTGCAATAAAAGACTTTAGCTTTGATCCATATTTTGGTGAAGGAGATGAGCTGTGACTGACGAATGGTTGGATTGAAACGCTAAGTTTGAAGTAGCTCCCTTCAGTGCATAAAAGAATTTCAAGTTTTTAGTTTGAAGGATTCTTGTCAGGAAGTGTTGAGGAGAGATTTTAGACCAATACGATTAAAATTGGTGTTTGGGATTGGTTGGAATCCGAGCAATGCTCAAACACCAAATAGTGGTGTGTGGCGGGGCAAAAATGACTGCACTTGTTTCATAGTTGTGCTCTACGGGCCACAAGTTATCTAAGTATTCCACTTTTCAATCTATCCTAAAATAACTTGTTAAGAACTCTTGTATGGAAGTTGCACATCGGAACTGGTCCCCTGACTCTCTCTTAAAATAAGTAATTAGCCACTTAAATAGTGGAGGAACTGGTCCCCTGAGTCTCTCTTAAAATAAGTAATTAACCACTTAAATAGTGGAGGAACTGGTCCCCTGAGTCTCTCTTAAAATAAGTAATTAACCACTTAAATAGTGGAGGAACTGGTCCCCTGAGTCTCTCTTTAAATAAGTAATTATCCACCCTTGTGTAACAAATTGAGGAACTGGTCCACTGCGTGTCTCTTGAATTAAGCAATTATCCACCCTTGTGGGGTAAGCGGCATTGAATTCCGACTTGCCTGAGCAGATACGGTTTTGGGTCGAACGAGCTGAACTTCAACAACCACTACAACTTCAGCCCCAGACCGGGGGGCGCGAGTGGGTCCAGTTTGGACATTTCCTCTGCGGACTCGACCACATACGACCCCCACAACCGGGGATGCCTCGATTTACAGGCCCAGACGTCCCTAGACTCTGGAGATTCAGACGCCCACTCCTCGTCCCTGCTAAGCGCCTGCAGAAACGAAAGACAGTGGAAAAGCTCCGAGGCAGTTCCAGCGTCTTGGGATTACCGTAAGTGGGCGGCGCGATCCCTAGCTTATTGGGAAATGCAGTCCATCCTTCCTATGAGAACCTCTTCTTATACGAGTGTGAAATCGTCCTAATGATTCAACTGAGGCGATTATGGATTCAAGCTATGAATAATGGAAAGTAACGTGGACTATTTTTTATCCGTGCAAATTATGGATCACCTAAAATGAGGTATAGCTCGAGATTGGACCGTTCACGAATGATAATGAACACAATACCCGCTAGTGTCCTATAACTGGGAAGCTTACGAACATTGTTACACTTTCATACTTGAAAAAATATTATGTTGGCTTTAGCCTATTTTTTTATATTTAATCAAATATATCTAAGCCTACTCAATATTTTTATATTTTTCAAAAAATTATTCAACTGTCAAATTTTCATTTGATAAAATTAATCGGTTCATACGGGTTAAAAAAAAAGAATTTCTTGGTTGAAGTTGAAAAACCAATGAAAATGTTCTCGAATAAATGAAAATATTCTTGACATATGCAAATATAGAGCTTGATAAGGAGTGTAAGTGTAGGAAAAGAAGAAAAAAGATGACTTTCAATTAAAAGATGACTTTCAATTTTTTTGCCACCTTTTTTTCCATTCACCGCTGCCCTTATCTTCAGCCCGCAAATACTTTCTTCTTCAACTTTTATTTTAGATCATAATATTGTTCTTGTCTCGCTATACCTACGCCAAGGAATTGTGTTTGGACATTCACTTGTACATGTGCAAATTTCTCGTCGCCTTAATTCAGTCCCAAATAGCGCTTTCCTTTTCCCTCTTCTTGGAACCCATTTTAAGTGGTACAGGAGGCTGGAGCTAATCTAATCATAGTGTACAACTTTACGCGTGACAACAGTGTGATCCCAGTGCGGTACATTGCAGAAGCACGAGGACATGAAATGCGTAACATTACGTTTCAACATTTCTTAAAATTGGACTTTTAGTTGGTAAGCATGCATAGGTTCGTAATAGTTACGTCAATGATTAAAGCAAAAATTGAAAGACGAACTTGGAAAGGTACTCCCTTGATTAAGGTATTCTGAATTTAAGAAGGCTGATAAATACTGAGAGAAAAAATAAAAACAGCGATATATTTAATAAAAACAATTTGGGGGACAATCATCACATGGGCTTAAACATCTGCGATACCTCTTGATATTACAGAAAGTACAATGAGTGGATGTGAATGATTCTGTATTTAAATTGAAAAGTCAATGAGTAGGAAATTCGAAACTAGCATTTGCCGCATGCATATCAACAAGTACCAATTAACTAGCTCGAAGGACTTGCCTAATGACACAACAAATACATGAAATTTTCTACGTAGATAATGCTGGCACAAAAGATTCTCGAAAATCAGAAACGAGAAAAGATTGTTGCACAAAGCTAACAAAAACATTTTACAACACGCATGCATGGAACAAGGAAATGAACATTTACGCTGATGAGACAACATCTTAATGCTATTCGCTATTCACTAATTGCATTGATTTGCTATCTAATACCTTTTATTCGTATACCGTCATGTGATTGTAAAAATATGCGTACACATTTAACAATTAAATAAAGATTTCATTTGACTGTAAGCAAGCGTCTGTCTATAGAACTACACCGTCAAATTTTTAAACTCTAAAGCAAGGTTTGCAACGTTCAAGGGGATCACACAACTCTCGGTAGTTTCCTTTCAGTTCATCGCAGCACTTTCTTCTTCAGTAGCCTACGTCAGGGCCGCGTATCTGGTTTGAGAAGCAGTTCATATATATTTTGCTTCGTATGAAATGTCGTGTCGACGAGAAAAATTAGATAGTGAAATCTCAGTTTTAAAATCCGTAGAGTTTTCTCTTGAAAATTGCTCTACTCTGATTGTCGATTGAAGCTGCATACATTCAAGAACAAGTTAACGCCAAGTCAACCAGCTAGATTTTGTGCACAACTTGATCACATTGTGCGTTTTGAGTGCCCTGAAGTCGTATTGTATGTTGTATACTGTCATGAATAATTTTGCATGACTGTTATTCAAGTGCCTCGGATCTAGTTTTCAGTAATTCACAAGCTATTGTAGATAATTATTGCAACTACTTGAATATGCGCTTATCCAGAGCGATTTTGAGCAGCGTTCAAAAGTGAAAAGTTTTTACAACCTAATTCCTCGAAGCTCTCCTTGTTGTCCTTGAGTGAAGCACTTATCAACGGATTCTTTTTCATATCTCTTGCGTAACCTTCGCTGTATATTTTATTGTCACTCTTTTTAATTTGTTAACTGCTTTTATGTATTTCACATGAAAGCATTTAATTTTGATTTTAATGCATTTTTTATTACAGCTCTTACCTATACTCGGAATTAAGAAAAAGTATCCAAAGTATCCATCGGGGCCATGAAAGTATTCATACTCGGATACTTTTTTTTGTATTTTAATCGATGCTTTTCTTTTGTTTAATAATGTATTTGAACGTGAACTATTTTCCGCTCTAATTTTATATCTCCGTAAATGTTTCTTTATTTAAAAATTTTTCCCTGCACTTCACGTTTCGTCCATTACATCAAAGTAAAATTTATACAGCGCACGATCACATCAAAGGAAAATTGATGAAGCTTACGATTACGATTACATCAAAGAAAAATTGATGTTGCTCACGATTACGATTATATCAAAGCAAAGTTTATGCAGCTTACGATTGCGTTTATATCAAAGCAAACTTATGCAGCTTACACCCTACGTCGTGTGATTACAGGCAAGTCTGTTCAAGGCTTCAGAAATCTGCCGCTGGACATCAGGAGTGGGGGCTGCTCCAGCAACATGGACGGTGCCATGAAGCCAGACCTCATGGAAGGTGGTGGAGGGAGCCTCAGCCATGACATGGATATCCTCATCAAGCAGGAGGTGGATGGGCTCGATATGAACAATCTTCAATCCAGTCACATTTCGGGCGACAGCGTAGAGACCGACATGACTTCCCCAGGTGACGTCAGGCAGGAACTCTGGGTTAGGAGAGATAGTGAAATGTAGGTCCCAAGGCCCGTGGACTTTTTTAAATTGTCATGGCTTGAGGAGATAGATAGTGAAATTTGGGTTAACATGTCCGGGGATTTTTTTGCAAGTAAACTTTCTGGAAAAATCTACCGAAAATTTTTTTCGCTTAACTATCTGTCTGGGAAGAACTTCTGTTGAAATTTTTTACTGTGTCATTGTCATTGATGTTGTTCACAAGGAATTAGAATACTCTTTTCTGTTTAATAACTTGGGGATATCAAATGATGTGCCTATCATTTTTAAAGTTATATTTTTTCACACCCAATTCTCTGGGTTCTTGTTTCAATATCCAATTCGTGAATTTATATGCTAGCTATCATTTCATGCCTACTGAATAGTCCCTGGCCAAGCCAGACTATCGCATTTAAACTTAGTTCTGAGAAGTGAATGATGAACTCTTCTGAAATAAGAATTTCCTAGTCAAACTTATTCACTAGTTGGTCGCTTCCTTGCTTATTGAGATGTTACGGTAGTCACGTTCTCGGAGCTTGTAGTCATTTTCCTTATATCAATCAGCTTCGTTCTGCAGCGCGAATTTTGTATCGCAATGTTCCCATATATGTAGTAAAAATTTTAAAAAGTTTCCTTATATTGAGTTTATTTTAAATTTCATTTTTCGTTCTAACTTCTAAGTGAAAGAAAATTTTTGAAAAACCGTTATTCAGTATTTTAGGTACGGAATAATTTCTATCAGCAGACTTCAAACAGTTCACATAAAGTTTTCCTAATTTTGCTCAATGAACCATAATGTGGGCAAATCACCAAGCCACTTTTTTTATCTACGCACATTCACGTGCTCACTGAGTTCTGAAAACAAATTTGCGCTCTTTGTCTCTTCACAGACTATAATTTCAAATGAATTCCGAAATTGAGAACAGTTCATTAGTTTCTGTATTAGCCCAGCTCTAATTTATTGTGGTTTACATTTCAATTCATCAACAACATTTTGGTATTTGCTGGGCATGTAAATTTTGCACTGCTGTTTCAATCTCATGTCATTTTCGTCCAATTTACTGAAAATTTATTTTACCATCAAGCGCCTCGCTGATGAAATGGAATATTTATTAGTATGCTTTCATATTGTAGCTCTTCCAAATTTTCGTTTGATGCTAACTTTGTCATTTCCAAATGAAGCTTCTTTTTGTTGCTGCAGACCACATGACGTCAGTTGAATAGTGTTGATTAACAAACAATAACTACCTCGTTGTAGACCTCATGACGTCAGTTGACAAGTGTTTGTTAAACACTTGTCTTAAACAAATTAACCAACAATACGGACCTCGTTGCAGACCGCGCGAGTTATTTAACAAACAATACGGGCCTCGTTGCAGACCACACTTGTAATTTAACCAGCAATACGGACCCGTTGCAGACCACATGACGTCGGTAGACAGCACGACGTTCCTGCCGTGCCCGTCAGTGTCGCCGCAGCCGAACCCACCACAGGCGGGCGCGTCGCTGCCTCCAGACCGGCTCCACGTGGGCCACTTCGGCGCAGGCGACCACGGGGACTTCACGGACCTACACCAGCAGCACCTACACCAGCAGCAGCAGCTCGCCCACAGGGAGTTCCATAGCTTCATACCTGGCCAGATACCCCTGACCAACCAGGAGCAGGCCATACGCACCTCCGCCATGCTCTATGATGACATTCTCGCTGGTTACGGTGAGTTACGTCATCAAAACTACAAGATGGGAAGGTAAAACAGATGTCTCCCGATAATGGTTAATCTATTTAAAACTAGGTCTGATGATTGGATACTAACACTAGGACGGTAATTTGGGTACTAAAAACAAGATTGGAAGGTAAAACAGATAACTTAAAAATTAATCTGTTGAAAACTAGGTCTAATAATTGAATTCTAACACCAGAGCTACAAAGCCTGATTCTACTTCGTGTGCTTGGATTCGTTCTTGCATTGTCTTGTTGCTGGACGAGTCTTGAATACTGCGATAGGTATGAGGAAATGAGGTACACTGATGCGAGCTAGATTCTTTGTGGTATTTTGTGACAGTTGCTCTATTGGATCAGCGTTTTGCAAGTGCAGTCATGAACAAAAAAAGTTTAGAAGATAAAGCAGATATCTTACAAATGTTCATTTACATATAACGAGCCCTGAAAATGAATCTTGAAGTTTATTTCTCACATGAGTGACCATCAACGACAATTTTTTTGCCGTACGTTTGAAATTTAGTAAGAACAGCGCATTAACATCGATTCGTATTAAATACGTCTTTTTTAGCACTGGTTTTACTGTTTTATTCTTACACGTTGAAGAGATCGCATCGTGTTCATTACTTTTGAGCATAGGATGAGAAGGATATAATACACGACTCGAATTTACGTGAAATTTAGTATAGAATGGATAGAATACTTGACTCGTTCTCACATCGGGGTTAAGATAACATTTTAGAATTTTTGTGGCGTGTTAACGCTCTTTACTCCACCAGAGACGGACGAAGTGAGCACTGTGCTGGCACGCCTGCTAGGGAGCGCCATGAGAGAAAGCATCGAGAGTCTCGTGAAGAAGACCAGCTGCGTTAAGAACGGAGAGGATCAGCAACCCAACTACTTCGCCAAAATGGTGAGTGGTTGTCTCGGTGTCGGTCTCGCTGGCGGAAACCACAAGCAAAAATACATGACACACGCTGGGGTTTGTGTCGATAAGAAATTACGGAAACTATATGCAAAAGCAGCTGCAACGGGCTCAGGTTTGTGTCAATAAGAAATTACGGAAACTGTATGCAAAAACAGCTGCAACGGGCTCAGGTTTGTGTCAATAAGAAATTGCGGTAACTGTAGGCACAAAC
The DNA here is from genome assembly GCA_014220935.1 of Platorchestia sp. MABIK. Lineage (NCBI taxonomy): Eukaryota > Metazoa > Arthropoda > Malacostraca > Amphipoda > Talitridae > Platorchestia > Platorchestia sp. MABIK. Next base: position 24,967 of record JACJUY010002430.1, on the reverse strand, counting down.
GGCAGGGTTAATCGTGTCAAAAAATAAGTCCCAATGATGTTAACGTACATGAAAACAATACGATCATTCGATGTTTACATTTCTTCATAAATAACGGACCAGTAAACATCTCACGTGTTCGGCAAACATGATTCATATTTACTGTACGTAAAAACGTACCTCGTTGGTACACATATAACGTTTACAGGTTTAACTTTTACCACTTCAAGTCCATGTACATCCCTTGAAAGAAATAGGACTTTTTACACACACTTTCATGATCATAGACGAGCAAATTTTCCTCATGGACAAAGACCAGTTTACAGATTGTTACCACAGTTGTAATATCGCCATGCAGTGTACTGAAATGTTTCCAACTGCCGCCATTCTGGTATACGAAATCAAAAATGACGTCACGCCGTGTCTACGCTGATGTAATTGTCGTATTAAAATTATTTTAAACTCTTTTTTTAAGGTAACTTTTGTACTTGGTATCTCAAAATATTTCGTTTCCTATGATATGTTGATAAATTAATGCAATTGCCCTTCTAGAAGCTTGCTTGACCCTAGAAATTAGTTTAAAAATTTTCCGTGAATTTTAACACTTATTTTGTTTTTAAGTTAATTGAATTACCTGCAAATCGCCCTCTCAAAATTTTGTCATTAAATTTAGTATTTTTTTTCTGTTATTACTTTGCGTTGTTTATAAGGCCTCACGTTAACGCAGTTATTACTGAACGCATTTTAATTAGAATGTCGTGACTACTAATGATGAAATTTCACAAAATTGTACGTTGAGAGAGAAGCACGAGACTGCAAGTTACATGACGTCGAGGTGAAATATTTTCGAATCCATAGTTCTTGGTACTTACATGCTCGTTACGAGGTGCAATTATCGCATCGATGAGAATTAGCCGTCCCAGGAGAAAGATGGGCGGTCCCGTGCTGAAAGTTATATAGGTCTTTCTTATGGTTGAAATAGAATTTTTTTGCCACCTTTTTTTTCCGTTCACCGCTACCCTTATCTTCAGCCCCCAATTACTTTCTTCTTCAACTTTTATTTTTGATCATAAAATTGTTTTTGTCTCGCTATACATACGCCAAGGAATTGTGTTTGGAAACGCACTTGTACATGTGCAAATTTCTCGTCGCCTTAATTCAGTCCCAAATAGCGCTTTCCTTTTCCCTCTTCTTGGAACCCATTTTAAGTGGTACAGGAGGCTGGAGCTAATCTAATCATAGTGTACAACTTTACGAGGGACAACAGTGTGATACAGTGCGGTACATTGCAGAAGCACGAGGACATCTGGATGAATACGGCGTGTACGCTGGCTGATATGATGCAGCTCATCATCGAGTTCGCCAAACTTGTGCCCGGCTTCAGAAAGTTCCCTCAGGCCGACCAAATCAACTTACTCAAATGCGGAGGTGAGATTGCCTTTTTGCTTGAGTGTCTCTCTTTGTTGTAGGCTACTGAATGTGTGAGGTGATCATAACTCTTGTCTTTGATAGGCAAGAAGGTTTTCTTGCCTGCTATTGTGCTATTTCTGAACAAACGTTGCGTCTTCCCAAACAAACAAACATCGGCATCTTAGGATGCTTTATTTCCAATCAAGCCTGATCTTCGCTTGTTGTTCATTGGTATTATGAAATTTTGACTCTGAATTTATAGAGATCATGAAAGAAGTGAATAATTAGGGTTTTAGACTTACTTCAGAACGGTGAGTTGGCAACCATCTGTTGTGTGTGACCAGTGATGTGCGTAACCATCTGTTGTGTGTGACCAGTGAAGTGCGTAACCATCTGTTGTGTGAGACCAGTGAAGTGCTTAACCACCTGTTCTGATTAACCAGTGACTTATGTAACCACCTGTTCTGATTAACTGCGGAACTGTGCAACCTCTGGTCTAACTGGTGATTTGACAGCAACTGATTCCATTTGACCTATGATTTGTGCAACCACCAGTTCTATTTGACCCATGAACTCTTCAATCACCTTTCCTTGACCCACTATTGGGCGAATGAACGAATTTCAGCCGTCGTAAACGGTTCTATTTTGACGCATCTGCCTGACTGGTGTGTTGTTCAACATGCCTCTGATCAATACACTGCACACCCGCCCACTCAGTGAGGCGGTTAGTTACTTACCCTTCAGTCCATACATGCTTCTCTGTTGTGAGAATGCCTAGTTTTTATTTCCAGGAGGCTTTGAGATAGCGCTGGTATGGATGAGCCGCAACTACGACCTGCAGAAGGAGTGTGTTCTCTACAACAACTGCTACTTGCCTGCCACGGCCTTCGCCACGAAAGACAAGCTTGAGGAGACCCTCGTGAAGGACGTTTTCAAGTTTGGCCACACGGTGGCGCAGCTCAAGCTCTGCGAGAAAGAACTCGGACTTCTCGCTGCCATCGTGTTGCTGCAGTCAGGTGAGCCAGGAGTGGTGACGACGTGACCGCGTTGTCTTATTCTAACGAGCTGCTCAAAACTTGATGTTGCATTTACAGGTGTTGGTTGTTGTAGTGAACAACGATCTGACGCAGTTAAAATTGAGCTGCTACTGTTTACATTCAGATGTCACCGTTTGTACCTAGCTATTACAGTTGAATTTCTGTATAGAGTGAGGAAGGCTAGACAGTTTGAAGGCTGAATGAATTTCTAAGTGTGTTGTTTTATAAGGATGACTACTTGAATAGTTCCCGATTGAGCCAAAAACTAGTGCAAGTTGTTCGTTTTGGAAATCTTTATTATTCATTTACAAATTTTTGCGAAAGAGAAAATTAAACAATCAAGTTATGATATTCTGGTATCAATTGTTAACTTTACTGTATAAACTGGGAATGATCTAGCCATATTTGACCTAATATTCAAAACATCTTGCATATCATAAGTCTTTGATTGTTATATATTTAATTTTCATGCAATGCATTTGGTAAAATTTAGCATCCCGATTATCCATTTATCATTGTAAGAGATGAGAGAGGCAGAAACGCCCTTTGCTCCTTTGTTTTGGGAAGAGAGAAACTAACGCGAGGAGGAGACCGAGCTTTATTTCGACGGTGACGCCTTTCTTAGTATTGCTAGCTATCTCCAAATTGCTATCATGTATTAAACGGTTAATTGTGCAGAACAATTTTTTCTTCTCCTAGCTAGTCACTGAGTATTTTTCTGTTTTTGCACGTTTCCTGAGCTGGGTTAAACTGAAGCTAAATATTCAATTCAAATTTGAAGTCAATCGTAGTAAGCAATTTTGAAAATAGCAAATATTAACTGAATCGTAGATTCATTTAGCTTTCATTAAGTATCTACAAAAATTGAGTTAGTGACTGCAGGTCAATTAGCAGCATTATAAAAATTCCCTCAGTGGCCACCGATGGATCCCTTCGTAGAAAATGTGCTAATGAATAATGACGTGTGGTAAATTTCTAGATGTGCCTGACAATCCTTTGAAAGCTGAGGCTATTAGACCTTTTAGGGAACACCGTCATCGTTCAAAGGCGCCAAGGATTGCTACAGGATTCGTGTATTCGGCGTGAGGCGAGCATTACGCTTGCTGCGCTAGTAAATGATACTCCTACTCCCACTACAACTAAAACTTCTTTGTTCCACGGCTCTTTTTTGCGATGAGAAAACACGCCCTGCTGTCACTAAGTAAATGCAATCACTTGAAAACATTTAATTAAATTTTACATTTCATCAGACCGGTCCGAGAAAAACGAGTGTCGGAACGCTATCAACAAGATCGGGAACGCGTGCAAGAAGTCACTAACTCTCACACTGAAGGACAACCGCTGTGCCTCCGATACGGAAGTGTGCATGCTCTACAGCCAGATCATTGATCAAACTGACAACTTGAGGTGAGCAGAGCTTCCTTCACTAGTTCTTTCGTCACTCCTATAATTTTTTCATCTATCGGATTAGGAATTTTGAAACATCGTATGTTTGGCGAAAGATTTTGAGGAATGACTGAAACCATGTGACCTTTGTTGGTCTTTTTCCGCCCCTAAAGGAACTCCTTCCAAAGTAGAATTGTCTCTATTTCAGAATGTGATTTAAGTAACATATATTGATTAATGGTTGACTGTTTTCCAGTAATGAGATGTTTACTTTGCTTATATTGTAGATTCACTAAAAATTTCAAAGCGAAGAAAATGTAGGGAGTTTATTCGAAGAAGTAAAAAGTCAAAGACGTTTCCGAGACCAGCACCATCATCAGTTCTGTAAATCACAAAATATGGTCGATGGAACGTGAGAATAAAAAATTGTTGACTTTCTCTACAGCAAAGTGACAAAAAAGCGTCATACATGTTAGCAAAGTAACAATCCTTTTTTCGGCTTAGAACTCTTTAACCGGGCTCATACGCTCTTCTGTAGTGTGCAATGGCATACAGTATACTTGTGTGCAATGGTTTACGTCGGAATGACGTCACGCAATATCTACGCAATAGTGGCAGAGCACCGCGGAAGAAGTTTTCGTATTGGTAACTTGCTGGCTGATTCTCCTCATAAAGCAATACGCAGCCATGCTGAGAAGTGCAAGACAATTATTTGTGATGAAGATTTTAGAGTGATTGATGGTGTTTTTCGTGATTTCGACCTTAAGACTTGATAACCGTTACACATTATTAGTGAAAAATCAATTTTAAAAAATTTACTGAGCTCATATCCTCTTCAGCTTGTCAGGACATGGTTGTCATTGTTTTTTTGTTTATTTTCTTTTTTTTTCACTTTGATCTTTAGAGTCTGAAATTTATAATTGACCTGATTTTATTCTCACGTAATATTGATAATACTTTGTATTTTATAGAACGCGATAGAGCTGGTCTCCGAAACCTTTTCGATTTTTGTTTCTTTGAGTGGAAGGACTAATTTCGTTTGCACTTTCCTTGCTTTTAAATATTTCGAGCAATTCTTTCCTCGCAAAATTATAGATCATGTGTCATTGTATTCAACTTAATGCCTTCATCCCTAAGTATAATTTTGAAATATAGAATGCTAAATGCTAGCAAAGCAGTACCTCCGTCACTCAAGTCCTTGTATGATTTACTACTCCGCGATTTATAAAACGGAGACGCTGATACATTTCTATTTGTACTCATGTCAACCGCTTGGTCTTACAGCGCCACCGTCGTGCTCTCAACGTTCATTTCCCAGTCTCGGTTTCTTAGACGCGGTCACTCGACAAGGAACACATTGACTTGCTTGGTTGCTTTTATTACATGGAAAGAAATTTGCAGGCGGGCCTTCATAAGAGCGTCCCAAAAAAATGCACTCAGTCTTCGACTGCCCAGTATTTATGTATTTTGTTTTGGTGTAGGTGTTTATTGACATCGAGACAAGTGCGGTCGAGTAGATCCTTCCTGTTCCAGCTGTCAACTATGCTTCGTTGTGTAATATATCATTAAAATCTTGCTAAGACTTTCTCTACCTGAAACAGGAGCAAGTCAAGTTTTAAGAGCTTTGTTATATGGGCGCCTCTAAGAACTTTTGACCCCGACATGAATTATAGAGTACTCTTGCAACACCCCGACAACATAGCTATTTGAATAAACCATTGAAATTTTTCTCAATGTATTAAAAAAACCGCCACACTCCGACCATAACGGTGTTTGAATTGACCTTTGGGATTTCTCACATCGTATTCAAAATTTACCCAGAAAAATCAGCCGCGTTCACCTGGAGGCGGTGCGACAGTTCCGCACTTCGAGAATTGGATCGCAACTGGAGTTCCCTGCGCTGCACGAGGAGCTCTTCCCTCTCCTTGACGAGATCGGAAATGGTAACTCTGTCGCTTAGGCTGCGTGTCTTTTAACCCTGTGACTCCTCAACTCTACCCCTCGTTCATTGTCCACCCGTTTGTGGTGTCTAGTGCCTAAACTTGCCAGCTCAAGGCTGAATCTCTTCATGTACCACTGTTTTTTAGTTTTTCCCAATTTATGAAGATTATGTGAATTCTACTTTCCTATCGTTAATATTTAAATAAATATATATATATTTGCTGATGTAAAATGTCTAGTGATCTACACATTCCGTGATATTTCTACGAGTACTGAAGGTCATGTATCAGGAGTTTCTGACTCTTGCTATCGGCATGGTGTATATCAATTATCATTTTTGTCCTATTCTTATTTCTCATCCAAGCCATTGAAATGCCCATCCGTTTCTGTAAGATGTAGCTTTGGTATTTGTGAACAAGAAATTCTTGTTTTTACCATTGTCTAACCCTAACGTAACAGCAGACCCTTTACACATGCAGGCGTACTCGCGTGAAGAAAGGCACTTCACCCAGGGATGTATCCCCAAGCTAACTTTATTGCCGACTCCGTAGGCGTAGTGGACAGCGGGCAGTAAACTTGCCGATTTAAAAAGGAAAATATCTTCCTCATGAACCCTTGCTGGGCCAATGTACAGGTTTATTGTCCATATTACAATTTGAAAGTAAGACTTGGGAGCTCAATCTTCTATGATTTTTTTTCTCCGTAACGTCCCTATCATTCACGGTCACTTTTGAATTATTTAGAAAATACTAGGCACTTGAAAAAAATTACTGTAAATTTTTCATTTTGCTTCAAATGAAAGCCAAAAACATTTATCAATAATAATAGCGTTATGGCCAAAATGTCCGGTAAAATTTTTACCTCGCTTATTTCGCCAATGTTCGATTTTCTCAACTCTTATCAACTCCTTTACGCGTGGGCTCCCATCTCATTAGTTTTTCCTAAACGATCAATCCTCTATTTTTTTATTTTACAATTCATTGGTATGTAAAAATGTTAATTTTTAAATACTGATTTTCATTCTGCCTGTATTGCTAGTTCGTGTTATTCACAGCGAAGATTTTTTCAATTTGCTCATGGTGCTGTGGAATGCAAGAAGCTCTATTTGCCTCACATTTTAATTAGGTATTTTCTATTTGAAGTTATTTTATCAAGTTGTCCGGCATTTGAGGGATAAGTCATAATCCCGCAATCAGAGATTCCACTGTAACAAACATATATACCATATGTACACTATACGTGCATAAATTAAAGATAAATTTTAATCTTTCCTACACGTTTCTGTCATACCTCTTCATCCTTTTCTTACCTCCTATTTTGTTGTCCATCTCCTAATTTATTTCTTATTTTACCTCATCAATTGCTTTACAAATTACAATGTAAATATGATGTAATTTTTTATTTTATTTTCCATGATGCCCATACAGCACAGCCGGTCATAAAATATGGTAAATTTTTAGTCGATGACAGCGAATTTTTAATGTAGCTAGATTAGGTACGATAGTTGAACTGCCACGGGTCCTCTCTGATGGACATCGCCGGTGAACTGAGCTTGTGTTTGAATTTAGGTAGGGTTACCTCCTTTTTTGGGTAAGAATGTCCACTTAATTCACACGGTTTTATATTTTATTAACACGAACTACGTCGCTTATTTCAGCGTAAAATTAATCTCTAGATCTAGGACTGGGGAGATGGGAAATTCACGAGAGCACTCTATAAATGTTGCGCCAAATTGGAATGCCTAGTTTCCCTACTCATGGTGAATGGTTTATTTTTTCAACGTTGTAGCAACCTTTGGTAGAAATACCAAAGCGACAACTAAATAGTCTCTGACCGAAGTTGTCGTCAACTGAGTTTTTTATTATCATTATCTTCAACGTTGTTTTCATTGATGTTTCTTGGTATATACTTTTTCGTTTTATGTGATAGGAACATTGACAGTTATTCAATAAGATGAAATAGTCCCTTTCCGCATTATTCAATCCATTGCAACACCATGTAAAGAATGCGGACTCTGATCGAAAGTTCATTGCTTTATTGCTATTATAATGTATTGCTCATTTGCATAAAATTTCCAATTCTAATTTCACAATGATTTATCACAAGTCAATCCGACCCTGTTTTATGCTTATTTTTCTCAAACTCGTTGATTTTATTCGTTTCTACCGTTATTTCTTATTCATTCCTTATTTTAGGTCGATTTTTATCGAAATGAATACGGCATTTCAACTAACACAGGCTTTGATACCATCTGGTACCATTTACGATAATCGCCGCAAAAATTGGAGGAAATATGCTAAAAATCGTGCGATTTGAATGGACTGCCCGAATGTCTTTACGGAAGGTGCTAATAACTCGTCTAATTTTGATAAATTAAGAATTCCGATGTCCTTCATAAACTGATGAAACTTCGCCTTGCGTTAGCCAAAAATCATTCCTAAAAGAAGCTGCTAAGTTGAAAGCAATGACGGGCAGCTGTACACTCGAACAGCTATACGCTTTTCTGAATTTTACTGCTTCCTTAATGTTACATATGAATTAAGTTAAGATTACTTCTTTCAAAACGACTAACGGTGTATTTAGTTCCCTTACCGCATCTTTCATTCGTTTTCTGAAGCTCCAAAAGAATGAAGTACAAATTTCTTCTAGATCTAATTTCCCTTGTAAATTATTTTTGGGTATTGCTTTGGTGGAGTATTTACAGCCCTATTTCTGTAAATAATATTATTATTATGTATCATTAGCACACTTTCTTCAGCATGTTGAACTGAACAAACGTTAAGGTAAAACATTCTCTCGTTTCAACCTAGGCAGAAAATGAGTGCATTTAGTCGAGGTCACAGTCACAGAATGAGAAGTTTCGTGAAAGTCATTTGCTTCCTGGGAATTGCCCCTTCAAACCAATTTCCTGATGTTGAAAAGAATCCCTTGGATAGCTGTGAATGATTGTACAGAGTATTTTGCGGGCGTTTTTTGTTATACTGACTGAACGATTTTTATTTCTCATTCAATGGATCATTTTTTTACACCGTTGTTCGGTTATGAATAAAACATTCGAGCCCTGAGTGTGCACACCATCCATTGCTTCAATTCTTTTACTACATGAATGATATTCAGGAATAAGTTTAGAGCTTCTTTTAAGTTTACAATATTATGCTAAAATTTGGACTAAACGATGATGCAAAATTGCTGAGTTACTGCTTAGAACAGTGAAAATTATTTCTGCAAAAGAGACCTGGTTGTCTCACTCATTCCTCAGTTACTTCAGCTATTGTTCAGAATAATATATTGTCGCCTGACTATAACCTATACCTTCGCAGAACGCGGAGGGTTCTTGTTCTTGAGAATTGTGAATGGATAAAGGACAATGTTCTCCCATTCCCAAAATCGTTAAGATTTCCAGTTGAGTTTATCTACATGTGATCCTATAGATTCTTTTTTCTGAAGAACTTTGCCCGAAAAAGATAATGCGCGCATCGTTTTTTCGTACTTACGTTCAATCTATTTTGTTCCTTAGTCAGTCAGCTATTCTAATGTAAAATATCTTTTATCAAACGGGTTAGGGATAAAAAGTCATATTCGACGTCGGGATTCAAAACCGTGTTACTTGCCCTCGTTCATGTCTCTTGATCTACTCAGAATGTGAACTCAGGATCGCTTTGCTGCCTCACACCAGATAAAGGCAAGTTGCGGGATAGGGCCTCTGCTCTGACAAAATTTTTCTAATTTGGCTTTTAATCATTTAAACTCCTGACCCTAGATATCACTCAGTATTTGGCAATCCTGCAAAATTGCCGGAGGCTGAGTTATTTTTGTTACACAAGTCCACTTGGAAAAAAAAATTCAAGAATTTTGACCAATTAGAAAAAGGCAAGTCTTCCAACTCTGCCGCAGAAAACCGTACGTACTCAACATCTTTCCGTAACACGGAGTGCCAGAATGGTTGATAATATTTTCTACTTCAACATAGCAGGAAAACGAACATTGTATGAAAAATTGTTTTTGAATCGAGAAAAGTCCCATTTCAAAATTTTCGAGTCCTGCTTCAGAAGCTCTCGGTAATCATTGCCTCGGAAAGTATAGAGAACACAGTTTCAAATGTTTTCTTCTAGAAAGGGTACGAACTGAAGACGACCTATTATTGACATTCGTGTTTGTTTTCATGGACTGTGACCTGGTTCTAACCCCCCTCTCTCTCTGTCAGGTTATAACGAAATGAATGCCTCACGAGCGATTTCCTCGGTAATGTTAGCAGAAATTCCAGAGCAATTACAATCGTAAAGAATATGTAGATGCTATGGATTATTCTTGTCTGTCAACTTTCGCAGTTGCTTTCATAAAGCACTACGACTAAAGGACACGAGGCATTTTTTGGGTTACCATTTTACGGGCAAAATATTCCGAGTGAGGCGCTTTCTTTTATAAGCTTGAAAGCAACTCTCTGAGCAACGGAAAGTCTTAAACATGATCCTAAGTGGGAGGCAATTGTTCATCTATTGGCTTAAACTTCACGGATTTTGTACTGTTGACGGTTGTTTTCAAGGAGTTTTCAAGAAAGCGTCTCGTGTGGCACCCGCGAAGGTAGACAGGGTTTCTTTTGACTCACTCACTCATTTGAAGCTCCTGTTGCAGCCGATGAGCAAGGAGACGTGCAGAGTAGTACGTCTCAGGTAAGTGGCTAGTCTACGCGTCTACCTTGCTACACTCGCCGAACGCTACTTGACTTATCCACTTTGAACTGTTTGCCCTCGCTTGCTGCAGGTATGATCTTAGTAAGCGTACAAACTTCTTCCTGAAGATCGTAGTCCTCAGAAAAAAAATTCCATTTTTTTTATAATATTGCTTTTAAAATCGAAATGTTCGTCGAAAAATAGTAATTTTTTAAAGTTTTGGTAGACTTTTTTTTAAATTTCATCATTATGTTAGAATGAAATATGTCGTACGCATCGTTTTTTTCGTACTTTCGTTCAATTTTTGTTTTACGCCCATCTTTACTTAGAATTTTCGAAGAGTTGATCATTTTTATACCTAATTCGCGAAAGGAATTCTTGTTTAATCATTTTTCAGATTTTAACGTTTTTCAAATTCAGACACGTAAATTTATGTTGAAGTAGTAGTGAATGTTATCAGTTTTTGTTTTCAAGTTATTTATGCATTACAGTTAGTCCATTTAACTTGTAGTAAACTCGCATCAGTTATGAGGTAGCAGTTTTATCAAGCTTCTTACTTGTCATAGATCCTGAATGTTGAAATTCAGCTTCCACCAATATAATACAACGATTTTTGTACAGATTTTGTTTCGTCGAAAACATCGTTGATACTACCTTGGAATTATGATTACTAATTTAGTTTGAGGAATTTCTATCAGATATCGTTTCAATAGACATCTATAAGTGTTCTGAGTCCCGATAATTTCAGTTTAGTTTCTTGTGCACATAGAATTTGAATATAGTTCATAGTCTGCACTTCATGCATGATTAAAAACGGGCTCATAAAGCTAAACTTGTGTTCCTGACAAGATTTAGGCCATGTTTTGCTTTGTAGGATTGTCACTAACGAAGAAAATGACACGTACTCACTATGATTAAAAGTTTCCATACAGAAGTAGAATTTAGGTATGTACTACAAAATTAGTTTCATTCGAGAGATGCAAAACATGATAATTTTTGGACGTCGCAACGATACAGAAACATTTCACGTAGCATTTTCTGGAAATGCACATGTGAATCTTTTAAATTGATATAGGAAATGAATGTTGAGGTAAGCACTACGCCCGATCAAGCAGTTGGCTTCGCGCTAACGAATATTCTGAAGAAAATTCAACTGCTTTACTCATGTCAAGAGATGAAAGTAAATTGTCTGTCGAGGTAAAACGTTCCACTACTCAATTTATTTTTTGTGCATAGGTATTGCCCCAAATCAACTTTGTTAAATAATAAATTGTCATCCTACAATTTTTTAAACTTTTTTTTCATGTCGGCTGTGCTTGGGCAACTATATCCAAAATTCCCTTTTACGATATTAAAACTTTTGTAATGTCTCAGTGAGTTAAAAATGGCATTTAATATAGAACTTGATTCTAAAGAAAAGCCCTTTCTCATTTGAATCAATATAAATCAAATTCCATCAATTGAAATTTTTTGAATTAGCTTTAAAATTTTGTGAATATGCTAAATTTGGTGAACAAAATTTTGTAAAGTAATTTCGAGTCCCCAGTTTTTCGTCGATCATCTTCTGGTTTTTATTTCATGATCTAAATATCCTATACATATATGTATCTAAAATTTTCGAGCCTTAGGAATGGAATGCTGCAGTATTAACATCGGCTTCACATTTAATTCTCATGGTGCACATTTTCGCAGCAGGTTAACTAATTCCTATAGAATAAGTAATGCCATTACGAACAGAAGGTTTTATCAGAGCGCTTATAGCAAGTTCATGACCTTCCAATACGAAGTCACTGCTGTTACGGTTTGTATATCATGCAACTACTAGAAGTACACGCAATGATTCTAAATGCTAATAAACAAACTACAGCAATAGGCTGCTTATCCGTATAGACGACCATGTAGTGGCACTTCCTTTTATGAGCAACGTTGATGAGCTCTCTTTGTAAATTTTTGGTGTAATTTTCTTGGGTTTCTATTTTCGCTACCTTACTCTTCGAGAGCATGAACTCCTGTAGAGTTGAACATTTTAGATATGCTGGCCTGCGATTAGTTCAAAAGTTAGGTGAAGGAATGGAGCATGATTGCCTGTACTGGGTGCTAAATTTGAATACCCGATTATAAGTTTGTATTGTAATGAACAACCGGGCACCTATTTTTAAGTTGAAATTGTATTTATAACTCCAGCGAGGCGACGTTGGTGAAAATTTTGTACAAAAAGATTGGAATTAATATCATTACATTTTGAAGGAACGCACTATTACATAAATTCACAATGTTCTCCTGTGAATTTTTGAGCGTTGTCAATGCGTAACTCACATGTTTGAAAT
>JACJUY010002430.1:0-10609 GCA_014220935.1 Platorchestia sp. MABIK | reverse complement strand
AGACTTTTGGATGACTTGTTCAATTCTGCTGCTTTGATGACCAATTACGCACAAAAGTTAGCATCTAAAAATAAAACGAAATGGACGGAGGATGAAAAATTTCCCGGTTTTTAACTTCTGATTGCCACGCGTCGGAAACAGGGTTCGTATTATTTACCAAATTTTCTGTCGCTCTTTACTTTTTCGAAGTAGATTTGGGTTGATACTCGTCATATTCGGACCGTTTTCACAAAGGTGGCTCAGACATGTAGGAAATCAATTAAGTATATGCGAACAAATTCATTACGTAAATTTCTTTCGTTATACAGGTAGGTGTCTGTAAGTGATAAGCTCTTTAATTTGTTAGATTTTATGAATAAAAGGGACCCCTCAAGGAACGCAGGAAAAGCAATACGTTTTTTCTATGCTATTGGGACTGGTGGCCGCGAGGGAAAAACTGTTAGGTTACCTCGGCAATAGAAAGGCCTTCGAAACTTAAACCTTTCTTGCCCACTTTTAGTTTTTTTTAAGTTTTCATACCTTCTTTGCTTTTACAACTTTGCCTCTTCTTCTTCATTCATGACTAGCTGTTTCTACACACAAGGAACGTACTTTGTGCAAATATTCTCAGTTTTCTACAATCCAAAATCAATGATAATTACTCTTCGCTCTCTTGAGATCCCTTTAGTTGTGGCTAAGGAGTATTTAACTGAATACTATAATAATGAGATTTCCGACAGCATGAATACTACTTCTACTCTCAAGAATACAAGTTCAAGGCTTTGATCAATGCTGTTTTTATAGTTGTTATGAACGTTCATTGCTCCGAAAGCGATGTTTCCATTTAAATTCGCAGTAGCAAGTCACCCTGAATTAGCTTCGACCCTCTTAATTTCATTTCACTCTACTTTTTGCACTAATGAATTAACAGGTAAAGGTTCACAAATTCCTCCTATAACTATATATTCATGTTCGGAAATAGGGGTTCAATGGCAATTTCTGTAATCAATTTCAATCGCGTGTTTCTAAGTTTGAAGTTCCGCTCACGGAATTTTCATAATAGTATTGAACACTTATGAATCTTACACTCGCATGTACACAGCTCTGAAAATTATTAAGCTTATCACAGCAGTCTCTCCAAACACCTGCACAGGATAAGAGTTACGGTAAAAACTGAGCTACCTCAACTGCATAAAAACCCGCTTTGTTTCTCTACTACAAGACTCCCCACAATTTTCCGACCGTCCTACGTCAATGCAACAGAATTGCAAGATTATTCAAAAGTTTTCACTTTGAAAAGGCTCTTAACGCATAACTTTGTCTGTATAAATCTTGCCCGTCTCGAATCGTCTTAGTTGAGAAATCTTCACTTCGTCACGAGCGTCCGCCAGTCCGAGTGACCTGGCGATTGTGCCACTCATATTCTTCGTCTTTTACGCTATTATAAGGAGCGGGGAGGGAGGGAACGTCTTTACATGATTAATTAATGTAACTTTATTGAGCATAATGATAAGGACACGATACTTGTTGAGTGTTTTCAAAGTATTTACTTTAAAAGAGATTAATTTTATTTCTAAGTGGGAATATGTTCAGATGGACGGGAATATCCGGCAATTGTTAGCAATTGTTATGCCCTCTGGAGCCAAGAGAGGACGTCGGTCTCACTCATTGATCGCTTTTCTCGTCTCAAGTTCTGCTTTACCGAAGCAAAATATATTTTTTTATCACATGAAAAAGTGAACAGCGTTCATTTTGCTCTATCGATACTATTGAGCCTACTGTAAACAATTTCACCAATCCTGTGCCTACAGCAAAATAAAAATGAACGAACTAGCCGAAAAAATTAGAAGTAATAATAAAGATATAATGTAGGTCATAGAAGTAAACTATGTTGACTATTTAATAACAAATAAGGTCTCACTCTTTCCTCACTTACCCAACTACTTGTCTGGGATACAATTGGTGGCTTGAACTGTTTTTTAAAAATAATAGAATCCTTATATTTTATCATGTAATATCTTTTCAATTGAACCTGTATCAGGCTCTTGGCAGGCTGCGGTAAATTTTTATTGTTGGTAATAACGAAAAATTAGGAAAAAATAAGGTGCAAACTCGCGTGCTTCTGTTTCAAGGTTTGCTTCGCGTTTACAATTTTCAAAACTGTTGTTTTTTTCTCGTGAAGCAGCCGCTGTTAGAGCGGGAGCGCATCTTGTTCTCTAGCCTCTCGGTGAAGCGCACCACGTTCGCACTGCGTCCATTCAATTAAAAAATGAATTTTTCTGGCCTTTTGTTAACCTTGTTCCGTTGCGGTTCATCAACGGGTTGTTTGGTGCTGCTGAGTTTGCAGCGCCGTGCAGAGGCAGTCAAATGCAGGGAAAGATGAAAGAATGAAAACACGATATGAAAGTCGGAACCGCTCAGAAGCTTTGCATAAATAATAAAAATTCTAATGCGAAACAAGTAGTAGCGTTTGAAAGTGATATGCTAATATAATAAATATCTTTGATTGCTTTAGAATAGGAAATGGATCTTTTCCAGATACGCCCCGCCATTAATGCAACACATAAGTTCACCCACTTGTAACTTGGGAAATAATGCACCTATCGACATCAAGTTACTCTCAAACAAAAGATTGAAGCAGTCTTTCTTTCCATACCGTAGACGGTACGGAAACTGTTTTCTGTAAACTACAAAAAAATTCTGGATTTACCCATCCAACTCGTGCGCCATCATAACACACAAGTTCACCCACTTGTAACTTAGGTCGATAGGTGCATTATTTTGAAAGTTACAAGTGGGTGAACTTATTATGTGTTGCATTAGTGGCGGGGCTTATCTGGAAAATATCCTAGGAAATAATATGCTGCAATAGCGGAGGCCAATAGTTGCACCGAGTCGCGTAAGCGGCAATGAAGACCAAGAAGTTGAAAAAACATCCAGAACGGACGAATAACCTAAGAGGCGAGATTGTTGGTGCGACTCTCTGAAAACTACTCAAGTATTCAAAATCTGTTAGCGGCAGCTATGGCTATAATTTCATTTGAAAGTATTGGGACAAGTAAATGGTACGTTATATGTGTGGTTGGTTAGGCCAAATGTGTGTCGCATCAAAATTGTCATGACGAGAAAAAGAGAAGAAAAATTAAATGAAGGAAAAACAAAAGTACTTTTAGCGAGGTACATCGTATTAGCCGAATCTGCAGGGCAAACTTTCCTCCTCGCCGAGATGGATGTCAGGAGACAGACACCCCGAGGAGCGTTTAGTTCTCAGCGAGCGGCATCTCAATACAATTGAGGGCATCTTTCGGAGGTCAATTCAAATACTGAATTGACGAAACTTGCAAATGCAGAAGGAAAAATCAAACTTGTATTAACTAAAGATCAAATTGATCCAAAATAAGAGAACAAATTAGTCGTGCCTCTTCAAATACCTTACCTGCGCAAGGGAAAAGCATTTAAAAGCAAAAACCTTATCGCCTATGTTTATTACGCAAGCTCAATCAAAAATTTACAATTTCTGAAAAAATTCTACCTCTTTTGAATTTACAGAACTTTTTTAAGAATGACATTGAAACACTGAAACAACAGTGATTTGGACAGTATTTTGTACCAAGTACTAATAATCCTAACAGTAGCATCGTCAAGCCTTTATATTTTTTGGACGCACGGTTCCCCAGCCGCTCATCTCCACGAAACGAGCGATTTTTGCCCCACCCTCCGCAAACGGGAAGTTATTGTTCCGCTACTAACGCGTACGCCACGCTCCTCTGTTGTGATATGTGCTGCCGTTACAGCTCAGCGAGATACCGCAAATACACAGGCTGTCAGCAAATTTAGGAGTGATCGTACCAAACTCGGAAATTCCGATTCATGGGCTCTTTACAGTTTATGTGGTGGTCACTAAATCTTTTGAAAACACGTTGTAAAATTCTCCTCAAACTGCTCGAATAAACTACCTTCACGTGCCACTTGAGGGAAAAATCTCATGCATCGTGGGACGGTGGCTCACGCAACATAAATGCCTTCAATAATTAAAACTTCATTATAAAACTGAGCACAAACTCGTTTGAACACGTGTCCAACTTACTAAAAAGAAACCAATACGAATAAATTAAAGAAGGACAAATGTACATATCGGCGGATTTAATTTGTTATTTAGATCATAATCTAACTCGCGCTGGGTAACTTCCAGTACAGCACAGCAGTGAGCGATTCAGGTCGATACGTCACAATCATAGCAGAAAAATGATAACATGTTTAAGTGGAGCGTGAAATTTTCAATCATCTGTCCGTAGGTATTTGCGCTTAGACAAATATCCAGTAGATTTTCAATCACCGATAATGAAATCCGTTTCAATGAGCCGCGCACATGCAGGAATTGGGGTACGAGTTTGTATACTGACGATCTACAGGATACAAATGTCAGCGACCTACTTGAAGTCAAATGAACAACGCTTGTGTTTGTATTTTCTTGCAACGGAATGCATGAAACATTACAAATATTCATTACGTAGTCTTACAAGCCGCACATTCAACTTTTATTGGGGACTGAACATAATTTTTCTTTTACAACTGACATTCAGCGCATTACAAATCCATAATTCAGCATTTGCTCAAATTGTCTGTTGAATGAAGCAACAGAAATATGCTGCAAGTCACACAGCAGAAAGTCTGAATGGATCAACACAACGGAACAATGGAGTCCACAACCAACTTTAGTTCAAATTCACAAGAGGTGAATAACTCGCAATAGTAGAGACAAATCAGCGAACAAAATGAACTCAGGGAACGCAACACGTAGCTCAACACATTATGAAGCCTGGCCACTCGATCGTTTATCCCTATCACCTTTACAAATGAGCAACCCATGCACGCATATGGACTACAACACAGCATACCAAATTTTTATGAAGACAGACAAACATTCCTGAATCGAAATCATGACAAGTTCGTATGATGAAAATTTAAGCATTAAGTTGAGTCAAGACCGTACCCTAAATTAGCAGCATTAGATGGCCCATCCCCGTGATAACTGTGTTTTCTATAGAAATCCAGCAACTCTTTTTTGCACGTGGACATGGTAGTTTGTATCGAGGTTCTGATGGAACACCAATGCGAGGCTTTGAAAATATAAATGAACGAGATATTGTGGTGATTATTTATATTCAGGTACCAATGAGAACTCACCTTTTTGTTTCTAATATCAAAGCTCGTTGCCTAGATATATATTACGAAACCTTATACAAGTTGATCACTATTGACATTGAAAAGAATTTGATTAATTATTGTAGCAGTCCACGTTAGAAAAAAGGGCACTTTTCCACCAAGAAATCTAAAATAGAAAGAGAAAAACTCAGTTTTGAAATAAAATTCACCGTTAAGACGTGACCACGACTACCCACCGAGATATGAAAAACGGTTTACAAAATGGGGCGAACTAACAAAAGAATCTGGACAGGAACGCTGCATCAACTAATTACCTATACGCACGAAGTTTGTAGCTATCACGCTCACGAAGTGTGTATCTCGGTTAGAGATGCGTTTTCGAAGCGCAGGCCAGGTGCATTCTTGTTTTATTCCTTGATCTCATACGATCTTCCCTCTCAAACGCCCAAGAAAACGGTCTCCCTACCGTCTGTAGCGGTCTCTGCTGCGACTGTGGAAAAACAATAGAAATATCAGTAACTTACTGATCTTGGAGATCCATCGAATCTGATTTTCGCTTTGTAATTTGGAGAATTTGGACAAACTTTCATCCATCCTATCGGAATACCGATTGCATTTGATCTGGAAAGATAGACGATGGAGGTCCGACATTTGCATGCTGTTGCGCATCAAGAATGCATAGAAGCATTACCTCCTCTTACATGAATCGAAACAAACGCTCAAATTGACACCATACGTATTTGTTGCTAAAGTTATAGATCGTCTTATACGAATCTCAACTTATACGGATGAAAATAAGTCCCAGTTATTCAGCTAATGGGACTTTTGAGCAACACGTTCCTCGCGCATTGGGCCATTTGTGTGCTATTCGGTAAATTGCGCATTCACGTAAATGAATGACATTTCATCGGTTTCGCGATCTGTTTAAAAAATAATATCATACGAGGTGAAATGTTACCGTGCAATTGCATTCTCAGATTTCTTAGAAAGGATATTATTACGTTTTATTCGTATAAGTTGAGGACCGCATAATAAAATTCTGAACTCGATGATCAACTGTACAACTAAACTAGACAAGCTCACATATCATTCAAACTTGCCCTCGGCCAATCGAGTGGTTCTGTCGCGGCAGACAGCACCCACAACTCCTACCTGTACAGGCTAACATGAACTGGACAGCATACTTAATTAACTTGCAGCATCCAAGGTATAAACCACAGCGTTCACAACGGAATTATTACTATAATTATTGCTGCAGTCCACGTTAGAAAAAGCGCATTTTTCCATCTAGAAATCTAAAATAGAAAGAGAAAAACTCAGTTTTTAAATATTACTACGTTTCTCAAATCTCCAAGGTTACATGTACGTAAAGTAGTAGTTAATTTAAAGCTCCGTTTTCACTGTAACTACGTTTCTCCAGAGGAATGAACAAAGTAGTAGTTAACTCAAGGCTCCGTAATTGCAACCACGTTTTCAGAGAGGAAACAGTAAGACCTTTTAGTATAAACTTAGGAAAATAAGAATGTGTTCCCCACAGGATACCCTGCACATAGAAATGGCAACTTATAAAGGAAGGGAAAGAAAAAACAAAAAAGAAACATGAGAGAAGGTAGACAAACTGAAAGAAACAAAGTGACGAACGCAAGAAGTTTTGAAGGCCTACCTATAGCTCAGGTAACCTAACAAACAATAGTTGTAACCTTCTGAGGGGAAAGTAGCGCTCAAACAACCCCAGATCATAAGTTTTCATTCTCCGATAATACAGCAGATGGAAAGCAGTGTTCAGCTACAACTGTACAAACAATCGTCACAATGCACTAAAATATCTGCTACTTGGCCAACTGAGATAGTGGCAGAGAACTCTACAAAAGCGCAACCCCCTCCTACATATTATTTTCTGACACAAGAATCAAGTCCTTAACTGAATAATTTGCACTCCTGGTACTCGATGCTTCGAATGACGGTATAGATGTCGCTTGTTAATGTTGTATCAATCACGCCATTTTTGCAGCTCTATCATCCCAAGCCCCCAAACTTGTCACAATACACCGTCGTATAATGATTGCAAGGAAGCATTTGTCAGGTACCATGCGTTTTTAGTGCAAAGAGTATAAAAATAAACAAACAAGTTTTTGGTATGCGGAGTACAAAAACTAAAACAAGTTTTTGGTACTCGGAACACAAGAGTTAAAACAAGTTCTGGGCCAAGCACAGCTGGGAGCACAAAAACAAAACAGAGCAGAGCGCTAAGAGGCACACCACTGCGGACACAAGGGAACACGACACATACGTACAAGTGGAAGGGGAAACTACTCAAGATGCAGTATTAAGCATGTGCAGAAGCTAGAGCTGCGGCATATTCGATAAGCTCTTCACACAACAGCAGCAACACCCACCTCCTGGTCCTGGACCGGCGGCGTCCCTCTTCCCGCCGCTCCCTCGAGTTTCGTCCGCTCCTGTTGCGCTCCCGGTGGTCGTGATAATTCCGGTCCCGGTCGTGGTGTCGGTCCCTTTCTTTTTTGCCTTCGCGGTCCCGGTCTTTTTTGCTATCACGGTCTCTATCTTTACCCCGATCACGGTCCCTGTCAACATCACGATCTTTGCGATCGCGATCTCTTTCCTTATCGCGGTACCTCTCTGTGTCACGCTCGCGGTCTCTATTTCTGTCACGTTCTCCGTTGCGGTCACGATCTGTGACTCGGTGTCTGTCTCCGTCCCTATCACGGTATCTTTCAGCATCTTCGTCCCGATATCTATCCGTCTCTTTGTCCCGATGTCTATCAGTATCTTTGTCTCGGTATCTATCAGTATCCCTGTCTCGATGTCCGTCGGAGTCTCGGTGCCTGGAATCACGTCTGCCAGAGTCATGGGAGTTCGCTCGACTTCTGCTGGTGCTCATGCGGCTGCGACTGTTGCTATGGCGACCGCGGTCAGGCGTGCAGCGAGCGCTGCGGCTGCCACTCCCTCCTCGCCGGTCGCCTTGTCTGCACAAATTGTTGTTTCACTTAGCCTTCAAGCTACGAGGGAAAATTCTCAAAGGTGTAATATGAGAAATGTGCTGAAGCTAGAGCTTCTGCATAGTCGATAAGATCTTCATATTTTACCCTTTGGGGCACACACACCTTGGAAATATCACAATACATATGAATTTGGTAATAAAATGAATATTTATGTCTGTGAATATATACACACACGACTCGCACAGCACTCAAGCACTAAACAAACAACCACACAAACTTTAGCCACTGTAGAAAGAGCCCCCCACACACACACACTAGCCACTGTAGAAAGAGCCCCCCACACACACACACTAGCCACTGTAGAAAGAGCCCCCCACACACACACTAGCCCCTGTAGNGAATTTGTTCGCATATACTTAATTGATTTCCTACATGTCTGAGCCACCTTTGTGAAAACGGTCCGAATATGACGAGTATCAACCCAAATCTACTTCGAAAAAGTAAAGAGCGACAGAAAAATTATTTAAAAATACGAACCCTGTTTCCGACGCGTGGCAATCAGAAGTTAAAAACCGGGAAATTTTTCATCCTCCGTCCATTTCGTTTTATTTTTAGATGCTAATTTTTGTGCATAATTGGTCATCAAAGCAGCAGAATTGAACAAGTCATCCAAAAGTCTTGATTTGAACCAGGCAAAGTAATTAAGTGTGGTGCGAAGACAGGTCACCTGAACTCGCAGGCTAGAAATAGGCAGCCATCGCTACCATTTTCTTCGAAACAGCCAGTAAAAAGTTACGATTTTACCAGCAATATAATTTATGAGATATCAGTCATGACTATTTTTGGTATATAGAATCTATAATGTCTGAGGGACAAACATTTCTTTGCTTAAATAAATTGTAACCGCAAATTCTCCTGTCCTCCTCAGTGAGTTTTTGTAAGAGTTTTAACAGTTTTATGAGTTTAAGTAAAGTTTTTGGAAAACTGACGACTAATAAATTCCTAAAGAAATTTTGAACAGTGCGCGAATGTTTCTTCGGCGTGAAGTTTAGGCTATTTCCTCCCATTAGGATATTCATTTCTTTATAAAAGGGAAGAAAATTTGTGATTGAATTTGAAACATACCATTGGAATGCATCCTTGACTATTATTGGCCGGTAGGCTTGAAGCCTTTATGAATTAGATTTGATGTAGAAATTGATCTACCTCAGACCAAGACACCATCGAGAGACTACTGTTTGTACTTCCCTCAAAATAACCACGGATTACTTTTCTCATTGTTTGAAAACCTTTTCAAGGTAATGTAAAATGATTAGATATCTCTTATAAAACATTGCATCACTCAACGATTCTAACAGTAGCGGTAGCTCCTACCAATAGCTTCACCAGAACAGAGACTCCTTGGCACCAATGAGCAGAAGAGTAAAAGAGAACGCTCTTTTCGTTTACAATAACAAGCAATAAAACTATTTGGAATGAAGATGAATAGCAGTTGTCAAGTCAAGTACAAGCAGTTCAAGGTTTTGAAAAATTTTCTCCACAGAAAAATACAGAGAAGCAAATAAAGATAAAACATCATCGCCGACAGACGGACATTGTACTCCAGATTATCTATCTATATAGGCTATAACCGTAAATTGAACAGTAATAAATTATTCTGAACAAGCAAGCGCACGTCTATCACGAAGACCAGAACACAGAAGGAGAGAGAGTTAGAGAATACTAATACAGAACTTGAGCCATTTCTAATGACAGACGTACAACGGTGAGGGTCTGAGAGTATCTACAACACCGATGGCGACCTTCCTGAAAGAAGGTTGACGATTTCCAAGTCGCGACTTGTGGTCAAGTGGATGTTTAGTAAACAAAAGTGAAAATAAATCACTGATTGCTCTTTACGACAGTATTAGAAGAGCGAGACTCCACCAGTTGCTTCTCTAGAACAGATCACAGTATCAAGTTATGTTCAAATACATTGAACCACTAAGAACATGGGCGGTCATTTTCCACACGATGACCATTATTCAACCACGACTGTGAAATATGTTACTTTTCTACAATGGTTGCTCTTAACAACCGTTTTCCCTCCAGTAAAGACCATCTCAAGTGCTATCGATTCTCCCAGACTTCTCCCAAGTACAGTGCGCTAACACTGATCAATTTCAGTTTCGTTGATACAAGCGTCGCCGATGTTCAGTGGTTGGGCGCTATAAGCATTCAGGGGGGAAACTTCAGTCAGTTCGGCTTCGCTCGCCTGCAATCAAAAGAAAATTTTGTAAGCTTAGAACAATTTTAAGAAAATTATGTTCATTTTTTGTTCAACACAAATGACTAAGAAAACTTCCACGTGAAAGGAAAAAATTAAATCATATCTTTAATAGTGGATAAATCATTTTAACGTTTCTTTACAAACACAGCTGAGTTTGGCAACGACGTACT
Organism: Platorchestia sp. MABIK; assembly: GCA_014220935.1. NCBI lineage: Eukaryota > Metazoa > Arthropoda > Malacostraca > Amphipoda > Talitridae > Platorchestia > Platorchestia sp. MABIK. The sequence goes on along the minus strand of JACJUY010002430.1, from coordinate 65 downwards.
GACGATCACTTCTACTATCAACCTTTTGTACCTTGTCAAAATTGAAGTATTGCGATTCTACTATC
>JACJUY010002429.1:96129-108017 GCA_014220935.1 Platorchestia sp. MABIK | reverse complement strand
TGAGTTTTATCACTTTATATTACAAATAGAGTTCTTTTCTAGCATTAAATAATCAAAATAAGTTCGTTAGAACAGGATTGAAAAGGTTTTTCGACTATATAACGAATTAAGTTTTTCGGAAAAAATCGTAGGGGTACCCCCTTATGAAATTTTTCAGAGATATTTTGGACATAAAACTTGAGTTTTATCACTTTATATTACAAATAGTGTACATTTCTCGCAGTAAATAATCAAAATTAGTTCGTTAGAACAGAATTGAAAAGGTTTTCCGACTACAAAACGAATTTAGTTCTCTGGAAAAAATCGTAAGGGTACCCCCTTATGAAATTTTTCATGGATATTTTACACCAAAAACTGGAGTTTTATCACTTTATATTACAAATAGAGTTCATTTCTCGCATTAAATAATCAAAATAAGTTCGTTAGAACAGGATTGAAAAGGTTTTTCGACCATCTAATGGAATTAGTTTTCTGGAAAAAATCGTAGGGGTACCCCCTTATGAAATTTTTCGAGGACATTTTACACAAAAAACTGGAGTTTTATCACTTTATATTACAAATAGAGTTCTTTTCTCGCAATAAATAATCAAAATAAGTTCGTTAGAACAGGATTGAAAAGGTTTTTCGATTACATCACGAATTTAGTTTTCTGGGCAAAATCGTAAGGGTACCCCTTAGAGAATTTTTCATGGAAATTTTGCACCAAAAACTTTAGTTTCATCACTTTACATCACAAATGGAGTACATTTCTCGCAATAAATAAACAAAATAAGTTCGTTAGAACAGGATTGAAAAGGTTTTTCGACTATTAAATGGATTTAGTTTTCTGGGCAAAATCGTAAGGGTACCCCTTAGAAAATTTTTCATGGATATTTTGCACCAAAAACTTGAGTTTTACCACTTTACATCACAAATGGAGTACATTTCTCGCAATAAATAATCAAAATAAGTTCGTTAGAACAGGATTGAAAAGGGTTTTCGACTATTAAATGGATTTAGTTTTCTGGAAAAAATCGTAAAGGTACCCCCTTATAAAATTTTCCATGGACATTTTGCACCAAAAACTTGAGTTTTATCACTTTATATGGCAAATAGAGTACATTTCTCGCATTAAATAATCAAACAAATTTCGTTAGATCAGGATTGAAGAGGTTTTTCGACTATATCACGAATTTAGTTTTCTGGAAAAAATCGTAGGGGTACCCCCTTATGAAATTTTTCGAGGACAATTTACTCAAAAAACTAGAGTTTTATCACTTAACTTTAAAAATAGAGTACATTTCTCACATCAAATAATCAAAATGAGTTCGTTAGAACAGCATAGAAAAGGTTTTTCGACTATATCACGCATATGATTTTCTGGAAAAAATCGTAAGGGTACTCCCTTATGAAATTTTTCATGGATATTTTACACCAAAAACTTGAGTTTCATCACTTTACAGTACAAATGGAGTTCATTTCTCGCAGTAAATAATCAAAATTAGTTCGTTAGAACAGAATTGAAAAGGTTTTTCGATTATATAACGAATTTAGTTCTCTGGAAAAAATCGTAAGCGTATCCCCTTATGAAATTTTTCACGAATATTTTGCAGCAAAAACTTGAGTTTCATCACTTTGTATTACAAACTGAGTACATTTCTCGCATTAAATAATCAAAATAAGTTCGTTAGAACAGGATAGAAAAGGTTTTTCGACTATATCACGCATATAGTTTTCTGGATAAAATCGTAAGGGTACCCCTTAGAAAATTTTTCATGGATATTTTGCACCAAAAACTTTAGTTTCATCACTTTATATTACAAATAGAGTACAATTCTCGCATCAAATAATCAAAATAAGTTCGTTAGAACAGGATTGAAAAGGTTTTTCGACTATTAAATGGATTTAGTTTTCTGGAAAAAATCGTAAGGGTACCCCCTTATGAAATTTTCCATGGTCATTTTGCACCAAAAACTTGAGTTTCATCACTTTATATTGCAAATAGAGTACATTTCTCGCATCAAATAATCAAATAAATTTCGTTAGAACAGGATTGAAGAGGTTTTTCGACTATATCACGAATTTAGTTTTCTGGAAATAATCGTAAGGGTACCCCCATATGAAATTTTTCATGGATATTTTGCACCAAAAACTTGAGTTTCATCACTTTATATTACAAATAGAGTACATTTCTCGCATTAAATAATCAAAATAAGTTCGTTAGAACAGGATTGAACAGGTTTTCCGACTATATCACGAATTTAGTTGTCTGGGAAAAATCGTAAGGGGACCCCCTTAGAGAATTTTTCATGGATATTTTGCACCAAAAACTTCAGTTTCATCACTTTATATTACAAATAGAGTACATTTCTCGCATTAAATAATCAAAATAATTTCGTTAGAACAGGATTGAAAAGGTTTTTCGAGTATATAATGGATTTAGTAGTCTGGAAAAAATCGTAAGGGTACCCCCTTAGAAAATTTTTCATGGATATTTTGCACCAAAAACCTTAGTTTCATCACTTTACATTACAAATAGAGTACATTACTCGTATAAATAATCAAAATAAGTTCGTTAGAACAGGATTGAAAAGGTTTTTCGACTATATAACGAATTTAGTTTTCTGGAAAAAATAGTTAGGGTACCCCTTATGAAATTTTTCATGGACATTTTGCACCAAAAACTTGAGTTTTATCACTTTATATTGCAAATAGAGAACATTTATCGCAATAAATAATCAAATTAAGTTCGTTAGTACAGGATTGAAGAGGTTTTTCGACTACATAATGGATTTAGTTTTCTGGAAAAAATCGTAAGGGTACCCCTTATGAAATTTTTCATAGATATTTTGCACAAAAAACTGGAGTTTTATCACTTTAAATTACAAATGGAGTTCATTTCTCGCAATAAATAATCAAATTAAGTTCGTTAGAACAGGATTGTAAAGGTTTTCCGACTATATCACGAATTCAGTTTTCTGAAAAAAATCGTAAGGGTACCCCTTATGAAATTTTTGATGGATATTTTGCACCAAAAACTTGAGTTTTATCACTTTATATTACAAATAGAGTACATTTCTCGCATTTAATAATCAAACTAAGTTCGTTAGAACCGGATTGAAAAGGTTTTTCGACTGTATCACGCATAATGTTTTCTGGAAGAAATCGTAAGGGTTCCCCCTTATGAAATTTTTCATGTATATTTTACACCCAAAACTGGAGTTTAATCACTTTACATTACAAATAGAGTACATTTCTGGAATTGAATAATCAAAACAAGTTCGTTAGAACAGCATTGGAAAGGTTTTTCGACTATATCACGAGTTTAATTTTCTGGAAAAAATCGTAAGAATATCCCCTTGTGATATTTTTAATGTATATTTTACACCAAAATCTTGAGTACTTTATATTACAAATAGAGTACATTTCTCGCATTAAATAATCAAAATAAGTTTTTCAGAACAGCATTGAAAAGGTTTTTCGACTATATCACGAATTTAGCTTGCTGGAATAAATCGTAAGGGTTTCTGCTTATGCAACCCTGTTGTTTTTAGCATTAATTGCGTCCGCTTGTTCAGGATAGGAATAATTTTCAAAGAGATATTGTAGCAGTGTATCAGAGCGCAGTTACATCCGTCCACCCACGGTATTTGAGACGTTGTTTCCGTTAGAACAGTGTCGTTCACTAATTTTTGCAAGAGAGCCCCATCGTGTAAACGCATTGAGAGAGAGAAGCTCAGCCAGTTACCGTGTATTATTTAAATATTACAAATAAATAATTCATTTATTTTTCGAGAGCCGCGCAAAAATACCACTTCCATAGAACATAATTGGAGACACTTCTTTACGCATATTGGAGTGTCATCAAACACTGCTTCAACACCGGGCATAATAACGGGATGACACAACCGTTCGTCAAGCACATAGCCACGGTGTAAATTAGGGGTTCCAGCCTGGGATGCTCGCACCCCCGAGGAGTGTGAGACGATATTCCAGGGGGTTCTTTGGATTACAAATACAGTTTTTTATATCATTAATCGTAACATTGGGTTTTCATGAATTGACATGATTGACAACAATCTTCTTCTTCAACAACATGGATTGACGATATTCCATGGGGTACGAAACAAGTCCAGATAAATAATAGGATATTGGCTGTGTGTTGGCATTTTTATTTCAGAGTGTTCGAAGTTTGAATGAAATTTCCTTAGGAGTGCGGGACAAAAAAAGGTGGGAAACCCTGTTCATGTACTCCGACCTCTCATGCGCGTTAGATGAACGACGTTGAATGTTGAGAGATAACGCCGTCTGAATACAGTAAGAAACCAAAATTTGCGTCAGGATTTTAGAATTGCCACTCTTTGCGATCAAAGGTGGGAGACTCGCAATAATGCGCATTGTCCGAAACGTATGATCAAAGACATACGGTGTCACAAAAAGTATTGACTCGGAAATTTTGTCGAAGACCCAAAAAGAGTATGTTCCCAGGTTATAATCTATAATGAGACAAAACCTTTCAAATAACTTTTCCACGGAAATTCAGCAGTCTCATTGCGGAAAAAGTTCTTAACTATTAACGCTAGGCTTTGGATAGTCACCAACTTAATCTGATTCACAGCAAAAATTTATCTGCTCATTTGCCAATTAAAAATCTTGTTTAAAATAAAGAGCAGAGTTGACAAGCTCTCATCTCCTCAAGTGAACATCAAATCTACCTGCATTATGAAGCCTTATTAAATAATGGGAAGTAACACTTCAATGAATTTTAACATTTTTTCTTAAAAGTAGAGTAGCCGTTTTATTTCAATTTTGGGTTGCTGATCACGAAAATCACCAATACAATTCTCTCCTGGCTCAACGTTGTGAATGATTTCACTTTTAACATTATATATGTAACCCTATGGTATGTCATCTGTAATTACGAAAGGTCAAGCATACGAGACAGATAAAAAAGTACGGGAAGACAAAAAAATAGACACTTGGCCGTTCATTTCTGTCGCCGTTCGTCTCATAAAGCACGAGATCCAGCTGTAAAAAGCGGTTCTAGGCGCCAACGACCTCAGCCTTGTACGGAGATGCTACAGAGCGGACAACTTCATCTCGCCAGGTGTTTTGTAATTTTATTGACGGCTTTGTTTAACAGTGACTTACTGTATGAGTGGCTTGTCACATTGTACATAAATTTTATGGTCCACTGGATGCGCCACAATGCCTCGCTCCTGTGTCAATTCACCGGACTGAATGCTTGAATGCATGGGAAAATGTTGGCTTGAACCAACACACAATTTCACCGATTGCTATTTTTGCACGTCACAGTGATTGAAAATGGAAATTGATGTGCAGAAGAAGAGGATTGTTGAATACCCTGTGATGTCATGTCAGTCGCCCAGTGGCCCACGGAGAAGGATTGCCAGTCTCCGATCCCCCCGCACACACTTCGACAGACAGTGGTATGGAGGATGATGGAACTGAACTTGCCGAGTTAGAAAGAGTTTCAAGCACCAGTGATGCTGATACATCATTTGAACTCACTAGTACCTTCTGAAATGTACACAAAATCTCACAAGAGGAACTACATGACCTGACTAGGGATTTAGAACTCCCAAAGAATTAAGCTGAACTCTAAGCATCTAGATTGAATGATGTTGAAAGTTTGATGAGGAAACTAAAAATTCCGTACAAAGCAGGCAATTGGAGATTACTTATAGACGCCTCGAAAACAAGCCTGAAAGCTGTACTAATGCATAACAGTACTGAGATAATCATTTTCAATCCCTGTTGCTTATCAACCCTAGGTAAAGAACGTTATCCTGTGTCAACGTCTTCTGAATCGTATAAACTACAATCAACATAAGTGGTTAGTATGTGGTGATTTCAAACTAATAGCTATTTCGCTAGGTCTACGAGGTGGGTGCACAAAGAACCTGTATATGAAAGAGGATAGCCGCGCGAGGTCTGCACATTACGAACAGAAGTAATGGCCTATACGAGCAGCTTTGATGTCTGGCTCTAAAATGGTTTCATACGAACCTTCAGTGAACCTAAATAGTTTTGTCCTGCCACCGTTGCACATGAAACCCGGACTTATGAATCAATTGGACTATTGTACTAGACTTAAGAAACATTCTACCTCTGTATCACCTGTGGTAAATAAATTGTTTAAATTGTTTACAATTGTTTAAATTTGCGAAGGCCCTTAACAATAAAGTACGTGCATTTCAACACTTGTGCCAAAAGTTCCCACACCTAAGTGCGGTGACTATTAAACATTTATTTGTATTTTTAGATCCCCAGATACGCAAGCTTTTGCAAGGCTAACAGTATAATCAATTCTCAATTCTAATGAGCTACATGTTTGGCAATGTTCCCAGAACGTTAGCACTCAATTCTTGGGCAACTTTCGGACTGAAAATTACAATAACTTACTGGAAGAACTTTTATCTGCCTACGAGAAAACTAGATGTACAATGTCACTAAACACTGCACTTCATACTTTCACGCGTTGATGCAAGTGAATTTTAGGGTTTTCAGTGACAAACAAGGAGAGCGATTCCATCGGGATATTTCAGCAATTAAACGGTGTTAAAAAAGAGTGTGGTCAGTTTCTGCGCTGGCATATTTTTGCTGGATGGTCCCCAGAGATGCTTCGAACGTCTACCACAAGCAAGAGGCCAAAAGTCGACATGTATAAAAAGCACAGTTTGCTAACTGCTATTCGTACAATTGCATTCCCATAGCGTTTTATGTTGAATGTAAATAATGATATAATTCGAAAATCTGAGCCAGCAGGAATTTAAAGCTAGTGTTATTATGTTCAGTGACCCGAAATCTGTAAAGGAAGAGTATTCTAATCTCTGTAATATTTTCATCGTTGAACAGTGTAATTCACTAATCAGAACTACCCCTCTTTTCAGGCATCACTTCGTTTTGCTCACCCTTGACAGTCCTCCCGACCAATTCATGAGCTCTGCCTGGGAAGATCGCCAGCGACAGAAGGATCATCCGACGAGATACCCCTTAAAAAACGAACATAAATTACAGTGCGCTAATTAAGTTAATTTTCTTGTCCGTGCATGAATTTGGCGCTCCCATTTATGGTTACTCTCGCCTCACTCCAGGATGTAAGAGTACTCCAGTAATTGAAATTTCTCTGAACAAAATGCACTAGATTGATGCTTCTCTTAAGTTAAATGTGGACGTCCACTCGTTTTGCCATACAAAATATTCCTAAATTTTGTTGGTGAAGGAAATTACTAGATTATATTATATGTTAGTTTAAGCCTCCCTAACCGCTACAAAATAGAGAGTATAGAAGAGAGGATGGAGGAAGGCACCATTTAGGATGGAGATAAGTGAATGCGGAATCTATGCAGAAGGGACATAGAAACAGTAAGTTGAGAAAGAAGTTCATGAAGCAAAATAAAAATTAAAGAAGAAAATAGTAGGTGCTGAAAAAACAGGACAGCCGTGAACCGACAAAAGGTGGTCCTTAACATAACAAAATACATTTTATTTCAACAAAAAGAAGGCCTACCTAACTCTCAGCTCGGGCCCTCACACATTTCCCCCTGGGAGAGCTAATTCCCATAGATACAATAGTTGTTTCCCCTGAGGGGAGGAAATTACTACTATCAGGGGACGCTTGATCAGCAACTTCTTTCTGTATTATCTAGGATTTCGGTCTTTAAAAACTCGTTTTGCTATTTTGCTATAAATAATAATTCACAAATAGTGTTAGTTAAGGGAATTACTTGCATTAGGAGACGCTTGTTCTGCAAATTTCCGCTGTATTATATAGGATTTCGGTGTTTAAAAACCTAAACAACCTGTGAAGTGAATGAACAAACAGTAGTAGACGGGAAAACTAATGAAGCCGAGGATAAAAGGAAGGTTTGTTACAATAGGCTTCGATTTGGAACAATTACTCAAGGAACGCGGGTATGCAACGACATGTCAGAGGCACTGAAATAACAGGCGCTAAAAGGTGTACATAAACTATTCACACCTTTTTTTAATGCTGAAATACGCTTGAATGAGTCAGGGTTTAATTCCTGATCTGCTTACGAAAAGCTCTGAGAATATCAGAGAAAGATATTGCATTCACATGTCAAATACAGTAGACGAAGTAACTCGCCAGTAGTATTGGAAAAAATAAGGCATGAACTTGGCATACGAGTATATCTGTATTTGGTACAGATCGCCCTCGACCCACTCCTCACCTTCCAGTCTAACTTTTTCGCCGCCTGCATGCACGTTTTTCGCCGCCTAAGCGATTTAAGCGATTATATCACTTAGGCTAAGGCCAGACTGAACACGTTGGTGGTCACGCGCGCGTACGCAGGCAGTAGCTGCAATATCAAATACATGTTTTCCCTTGAGAGCGGCTACACTAAACGTGGACGCGCGCAAGCAGACCAAAGCGTGCAGGCGCTGCATCTCGCTGTCAAAATTCAGGATTACTTGGGAGAAATATTTGACGCTGCACGGCGCGTTCAGTGTGTCTCGAGCAGCCGTGAGTGATGAATGTGGTGCTGCTACTCTCTTCTACTCAGGCAGTGCCTGCCATTGAACGGGCGCATCAGCGTGCAGTGTAGCCACCTCCATTCAAATGAAAGCGTGAGACAGCGTGAAGTGTACGCACGCGTGAGCGCCAACGTGTTCAGTCTGGCCTTAGCCTTAGGCGACGAAATACAGGGATGCAGGCGGCGAAAAAGTTAGACTGGGTTGTAGTGGACTTAGGTGATTGGTTATATTGGAGTAGGTAAATTTTTCCTCAAGTTCTTATTCAATCTTTATTCATCCAGTGAAGAAATATGAAAAATGTGCTTCTTTAATCTTCACTCATCCCGTCAAAAATATGAAAGTATGTTTAATTTAAACTACCTGTAATTTTTAAGTTTTCGAAGTTTGTGATAAAGATTAGTTCAATAATTGTTGGAGTGGGACCCAAAAAAGAACGGAAGACGAGACGTAAGAAGGATTTTGCCTCCGTAGATACACGAAGCATAACTTCAAAATCAATTCATAGGCAAATCTTAAAATAACATGTTGCATCGCCTGTCACATGCATGAAACGTTATTTTTTTTTATATTTTTTTTTGTTCGGCGTTTGAGACCAACTGTCACTGATAATTTAGTTCAGTGTAATTACTGTCTACAATAATCTGTTGAATTCAAGTCTTATTCAATTTTTCACCTTCTGCTCAAGTCAGAGAGCGTAGCTCATCAACTGGTGAGATTCCTTCTTCACGCAGTCACTACAAATGAGCTAACGTATAACTTGCGCGCAGCCAAAGAAAGAAGAACATGGACAGGTTTGCACGTGAAAATTTCAAGTGACAAATATCCCGAGATCACTCGAATTAGCTACAAGATCAAAGCCATAAAGAGCCTGCAAATGTCATTGCATCAGTTCAGGATGATCCGATAAGGAGACGGTCCCGGACACCATCACGAAGAACATATTTATCACGTCGTTGTCTTGCGCTCCATTGCATTTACAGAAATATGCTCAGTATTACTCGTGAAATTTCCCATTCCTCATTAATATTTGGTGTTCGGTGCTTCCGTTTATCGTTCATAGCGATTCAACAAACAATATTTTACAAAATAAATTTTTCGGAACCGTCGTCCACCAAAAAGTTAAATTAAAATTTAAACGCAAATATTTTCAAAATTAAACTTTTAGTGAATAATTGAGCATTATGATAATTCATTATGTAACAAATACCATTTGACGGCGTCTATGTACGTTAGCTAATGGTTTGTGCATCATTTGGTTTAACATTAAGCGTAAACTTTTCAAGACATCACATCATCAACAGAAATCATCGTTAACTCGGCAAGAAAAATAGGCTAAGCAGCATCGTGCATGTTGTGAACATTTTATTGTAAAAAAGTAGATGCTTCGGGTAATAAATACTGGCTCAAGCTACCGTGCGAACCACTGAACATCTAAACTCAAACTGAGCGTCACGATATAAGTTTAGCCGTAATTTTCTTATTGCAGAGATTTTATTACCCATTTGGACCGCTATTGAAATTGTCTGCAGGAGGCGAGGCCTCATGTCAAGGTTTATAATTTGGACCAGAAGACGCCCTACGTCATTGCTAACATCCAAAAAGGAAACTTTAACTGATCTACAATTCACCTTAAAATTCCATATTCAGAAGCAAAGACTTCAAAATAAAGCAAAACACGAGCAAGCTCGGATACAAAATTCTCCTGATAAAAATTCTGTGAAATAAACTACTGTTTCTGTCACACGATGAAATTCCATCTTCGAAGAAACGTTAAGCAGCCTCATTATGACAGCCAGTCCTGAAGAGTGGAAACTCTAACAACTGACGCCGCTATCATTTATGTCAAGACAAGACAAATGTAAAACTGAGATTCACCCGAAAAAAGCTCCAAGTTCAAACTCTAGAGACTGGATTAGTAAGCAAGCGCCAGCTGACGTCCCGTCTGCTGAGCGACGGCGTGACAGTGGGATCACGGCTTCGTTAGTCAGGGGCTGAATCTCGCAATCTAAAAAAGGATGCTTTATTCCAATCAATCAAGCCTGATGTATATCATCTTGTACTTTGGCTTTTCAAATTCCTTTTCGCCAACACCAGGACGCAACAAGGATGCTTTATTCCAATCAAGCCTGATATACATCTTGTAAATTGTTTTTTCAAATGCCTCATAATTAACATCCGGACGCAATGACGGTTACTCCCGGTCAAGCCGGTACCCATTTCTGGTACCTGGGTGGAGTGGGAAATTGTGGCTGAGTTCTCCCTTTCCCAACGAGGAGAATTCAAACGCATCTAATTCACTATCATTCAAATAACAAGACTGATGTGAACCAATTTTGTAATAAGTTTTCATTGTTATTCAATTCAGTACATTGAAGTACGTCTTAAAAACGCTGTCACTTGTAACTTTCGTAGTCATCGAGATTCGTTAGTAGGAGGCGCAGAAGTACAGTTCAGGCTATAACCTTAAAATTTTTGCATGAACAGGGCGATTTCCGCAAAGCGCTAAAAAATTTCAAGTCGAGTTGGGAGATATTTTAGGATGGGAATTGAAATTCGAAAGTCCGTTGTCGGACATCCATTACCTCGTACTTCAGAATTATGGAGTCGGGTACGAAAAACTCGTTATAATTAACAAGCCTTCGAGATGAGGCATGAAGAGACCTGAATTTTGAATTAAATATTGCTACATTCACATTCAACAAAGCATTTATAACCTAAATGTTCCGGTAAGACGGAGAAGTTTTTAATAAATCAGCCAGATTGCGATTTCTTCAGGATGGATTTTACAACTCTACTATAGTGAATAGGTCACGAATACTGATGCTGAAGCGAACGTTCTACGGTCACATCAGAACATATTCAACTCTTTGCTATGATTGAAAGCCTGAAAATGATGAAAAATATTTTGAATACCAGGAGCATGTTCAAGGTAGTAATAGATCTGATAATATATTAGAGCTAGACAATTCAGCTCGTTTCCAATTAATGCATTGAAAATGAGTTCAATTTTTTCAGACGACTGCACAAAAGAAATAGAGATTTACAAGTCTTCCAAAATTTCACTGTGAACACTGAGCATGGATAGAATGTATATATAAAAAAAATCATTGATCAATCGTGCGTCGAGGAATGAATGGGTAAACAAATATTTTGCGATTCGTTTACAGGCCGTGATAAATATATCTCAAGCGTCTAAACTCCTACGGCACCAAACGAACCCAAATTTCTCTCGTCTGTGTTTACCTGACGTACGTAGGCCTCTAGCCTATTATTGCCCCACAACTAGCAGCCCCACAACAAGCAGCCCCACAACAAGCAGCCCCACCACAAGCAGCCCCACCACAAGCAGCCCCACCACAAGCAGCCCCACCACAAGCAGCCCCCCC
>JACJUY010002429.1:78001-95350 GCA_014220935.1 Platorchestia sp. MABIK | reverse complement strand
AGCAGCCCCAAAAGAAGCAGCCCCAAAAGAAGAAGCCCCAAAAGAAGCAGCCCCAAAAGAAGCCGCCCCAAAAGAAGCAGCCCCAAAAGAAGCCGCCCCACAAGGAAGAGCCTCACACGAAGCATCCCCATATGGCCCAGCTCTCAGCGGGGTCACTCACCGCCTCTCAGCGGCGGGAGGAGGCGGTGGGGCAACAAAGCTCGTCAGGATAGAGCTTCGTCGTAAACAAAGTATCACACCGACGCTTTTGGAGAAAGGAAAATTACGCGGATCGGCTTTTTTATAACGGATTTTTTTCGTTATCATGTGAGACGGCATTTACATAACGGTTGGTTTAGTTATCATGTGAGATCGGCTTTTACATAACGGTAGTTTAGTTATCATGTGAGATCGGCTTCCATCGGTCCTGGATATTCAAGCATGATTCACGCTATATATTTGTAACTGTTGTTTGCATTAGATTAGAAGAGTAAGTTTATGAAATATAAATCGCAACAAAGGCGTTTCAAAGACAGGAAGGAACCTTCCAGGATGGACTTGGGGGAACGCGGAAAATATTTATTAACATTGAAGTTCTCCGTTGGCGTGTAAACCATTATAGCTATAACGTCACCTCTATTGATGGCTGAATAAAATATTGAGTGAAATACATGAAAAGTATTCCTTTGGTTGGTTCACCTTATGTTCATAAGCATGAAAACACCGCTCACCAAAGGAAGACGGTGAACACTCAGGAGAACGCCTTTCATCCCTATCCACATTGGTGCGAGAAGTACCGACTCTGCAACATTAATTGCTGTTGTTGGAGGTATGGTAAGTGTGTAATATATTGTACGTGTAAATTAATAGTGAGTACTAATCCAATTTATTAGTTATCAAACATTTAACAACTTTTAATCAAAAAATGATTTTGGTTGTCAAAATTTACAAAAAATTATGGTTTCAAATTTGTGAGGTGACAATTTTTTTTAAGTTCTAGTTTCATAGCGCCATCAGCTTACTTTGTTGACCGGATCAGCAGGCACAGCTCCACAATGTCTATTTTCATGCCCATGAACAGTGAAGAAGTTCTCACAAAATTTTCATGCCCATGAACAGTGAAGAAGTTCTCACAAAATTTTCATGCCCATGAACAGTGAAGAAGTTCTCACAAAATTTTCATGCCCATGAACAGTGAAGAAGTTCTCACAAAATTTTCATGCCCATGAACGGTGAAGAAGTTCTCACAAAATTTTCATGCCCATGAACAGTGAAGAAGTTCTCACAAAATTTTCATGCCCATGAACAGTGAAAAAGTTCTCACAAAATTCTCATGCCCATGAAGGGTGAAAAAGTTCTCACATGATTTTCCTGAAATTTAAGGGAGCATGTCTCAAGAAATGAGTTTCAACGCAAATAGTCCTAAAAGTTAACGATATAGGATGGAATCAGCAGCCCGACTAAAACATGCTGACGAAACTTTTTTAATAACTTTACGAATACTAGAAGCGCCACATTCTTTTTTGAACAAAACATACTCGTACAGAAAGGACGATTAGATTAGATTAGGCCGGTTAATTTAAGCCTCCCTAAAACAGGAAGGATACAATATCGCTCCCGTACTCAAGTTAGATTTTCTGCATTTTTCTCCACTTCAGTAAATGATAACAAAATAACTTTATACAAGTAGCGCAAAGAGTTCAACTGAATAAAAATTGTATCCTTTATTGATAAATTTAGGATTTTCAGTGATCACTTAGTTAATACCGTTTTTTTACGAAAGTCTCCGCTATTTTCATTAAACACTTCCCATGAAAATTCTTTGCGTTCGCTTTCACACTTTAAGATGGGAAAAATTCACATTCGTTCAATACACGGGAGAATCGTGATTCGTTTCTTTTCCAAAACATACATCTTCCCAAGACACTGGTTAAGCAAATCCTTCCGAAAGCTCAAGAGGATATACAAACCGCCTTTACCAAGCCTTTAAACGGTGATCAACAAACAAAAGACGATGTTATCATTCACTGAATTAGATTCGCGGTCGTGCGTAAGTCTGCAGCGCCTCAACGTTGTTTACATGACACGAAGTCAATCCCAGGAATGGATCGAAGTCGACGTGTACAGGAGGAAGTCCGAGTTTCCTTGTCTTCAACCTTGAGAGCGCTACGTGACCCAACTCAAGTTGGAAGACTGGCACAGCCTGCAGCCGTCGCGCGATCTCCTCAGTCAACAACCACGGACACTGGGTGCGTAAAAATCCTAATCAGGATTAACCTGGACAGATACGTGGAAGCCAACACAAAAGTGAGAGCACTTTTCACAAAGGAGGCAAGAAAAAAAGGGCTGGGGACAGCAGCCTCGGTATTGCATCTCATGCACGTGTCCAGCTCCAAGTCAACTCTTTTAAACACTGACTGCGACGTGAGACACCGGTGGTACACGGCGGGAGGTTTCACAATGCCTTGCGTTGCCACCTCCACCCCATTCAACGACCAGCAGCCACAAACTTAATTTACATAAATACTTAATCTTAGCCTAATGAAGGCACGATTCGGATACTGTTTGCTATTTTCAAAATTTCTCACTACAACTGAATTTCAATTTGAGTTGAATATCGAACTTCAGTTTAACCCATAATGGTTGACGTGTTAACGAGAGTAACATTTTTCTTCTTCGCACGAATTTGAAGCAAAGGAAACGGGTTCCCGTATCTTATAGATTGCACGTCATCGATGAATAATGAATAACACTTTACACTAATTTAGCACAAGTTAGTTGACTAAATTTATTACATTTTGCGTAAGGTTTTGCTTCTATTTTCAGACAGGTAAGCGAAATCCACAAAGAAACTCGATGGAGTTAAACCTCAGTGGCACCACATGGCGTAAATTTGAGCGTCTAGGTTGGCGCAACTCAGTGTGCCATAACAAAAAGGGTGTAAACAGCTCGATGAAATGAAAAGCCGAAAAGAGAAAAAAGAATAAAATACAAAGACACTCATACAGGTCAGTCATTAGCGAGATATGTCTGCCTACTCCTCGAGAAAAATTAGTTTAGATTTCTGGTTTGTTTAACCCTTCTGATCCGCCACAAAGGCAATCCACAGTAAGGAAGGATGAAGGTTCCATTTAGTTTGGAGTTATAAGGGAACGCGGAATCTATGCAGAAAGAGCATAGAAACAGCAAGTTGAAAAAGAAGTTTATGAAACAAGAAAATAGTTGAAGCAGAAAGTAGTGGGTGCTGAAATACAGGGCAGCAGTGAACCGTAAAAAAGTGGTCCTTTAACACTACAAAAACATTTTATAACAGCAAAAAGAAGGCCTACTAACTCTCAGCTCGAGAAGTAGAGAATAAAAGACAAGGCTTGTCTAACCACAAATCCAGGCCCACAACAGACTCCTCCAACAAGTGTTGCATATTTTGCCACGAGTAATTAGGGTGTTGGATTCTATAGTAGGTAAGGAACTTTAATTTCCAAAGGTACACTAACGAGGACAAACACCTACGTATGCTGGGGGAGTGCAAAGTCCTTCACACGTTCCCTTCGTATTGGGCCATATGTGTACCACTAGGGAAATTGCTCCTTCACGTACCGGTATAAATGAATGACGCTTCATCTGTTTCGCGACCTGTTTTAAAAATAACTGTTATCATAAGAGGTGAAACGTTATCGTGCAATTGTATTTTTCATATTTCACAGGAAGAATAAAAACGTAATCGAGCAGTGAAGTCGATTTCCCAGTTCTGAAATTTACAACGTAACCGAACCAACCGTTAACAACCGCGAAAACGCGGCGAACGTGCTAATAACAATCCTATTCAATGCATGTCCTTGTTTATTTCTCAGTGTTTAAGTACCAAGTTCGGCGGACACATATGGTAACGATTTATAAGCACAAGTCTGGCGCAACGTGCACATTTCTACACACACATTTCTGCGCGGACATTTGCTGCCAGTCCGTTCCAGCGGTGCTTGGTTCGCACACACGCCTTGTGCCGCCTGCCAACCTGCGTTTACACAAGTAAATAGAGTGCATAAAGAAAAAGATTAGGAGAAAAACGTGGCCTTCTTTAGAAACGTGGCCTAGTAACACTCACTCTCGACGTCAAAGCATATCGTTTATGCGTAACTATTGTGAGTGTTAAAAAAATAGTACCGCGCCAAACAATTTCATTCTGACTATTTTAATCTACTTCGATTGGGAACTAACCAGAAGTAAACAACAAAAAACTTCTGAATTTTTACAAAAATCTCCCTTCTGACAAGAAAAGAATCAACGTAACGTCGCACTCCACAATGAACATTTCATAATACATAATTTCAGGCTCAGGTGCCGAGTTGTAAATGCACATCCTGAAAAACCCGCAGAAATTATCCAAATTGTTGTATAATTTTGACAGATTTTTCCAGTAAATGATGACACAGATCTAGCGAGTAAATCGAGACCAAAGTTCGTACTTCACTAACCAGCGCGTCAATCGTAGCTAGATAATGCGGATACATGCGATTCTATCTCATGAAAATCTCTAAGTTTATTCACTCTCTCAAATTCGTTTTAGAACCACCACGTACTTTTCGGTGATCTCAGTGCTTGACCTTCGATGGCCACGACGAAAAACATCGTCCGCATTTTTTTGGGGGGATAAAAATACTAGATTAATTTGAAGCTGAAATTAGAGCGTTAAATTGCCTACAAAAATGCCGGCAAAGAAGCGCCTCCTTTGAATAGGCGCCACTCGAGTCAATATTTAAGACGGTCTGAGCTATTCAGGACGACGGAACAGTCAACACGCCGACCGAAGTAAGCGCATTGTATCACGATCTTCTGTTAAGTGGGTTAGTTTATACTAGGCACGAATAAAGAAAAATATGTCCGGGAAGGCCATGGCTTTGGAAAAAAAAGAACGCTCAATGGATCAGTAAAACCAAAAAGTTATTCGTCTACTGTATAAAGCACAGTGAAGAAAACCAACTCAGGTAAATTAGTGAATGTTTGTATTTGCCTTCGTTGCGCAGCATTTGAAATCCTGCTATCTAACACTCTTTCTCAAGTAAAGCCGTCTCCTATTCATTTAAACATCAAAATTATCGGTCCAATATTATCAGCAAAACCCATTACGATTTTGCCGTTCGAAAGAGTAACTCAAACCATGAAAGAAAGTATTCAACAATAATGTGTGTTATATCACTTGTCACATAGCGAGCGCTACGGGAATGTGAAACTAGTTATCACCACAAAAAAAAACATGTAATGAAAGTTAGAGCTAACAATTCAAACACGTCATTACAGTGCTGATGTAATCAGTTTGCATGCATAATCTGCGTATTCGGTCCCGAACTAAAGAATGTAGAATCATTGACTAGGTTTTCTCCAGTTCGGCGGAACATGATACTTTAGGGTCGATTTCGAGCAGTTCATTGAGCCAATAGTTGCAGTGAAAATCGTGTGCGGTCATTATTACTTTGTACCGTAACAAATACACGCGCGGTACTGCAGCGCAACTGCCAGAAGACAATTTGCAAGTAGTGGCCACTACTGTATAGCTGCACACCTTAGATTGATACCCTCAGTGGAGTTAACCGATTGAATTACGAGCAGAAGGCGCAGCTATACGTCGCAAGAAAACTGTATTAAAGCAGACTGCTGGAGTATTGCGCCGAGTTTAGACAGGGTAGAAGGCCTCATTATTTACCCCGATACACTGTTCCAAACTTTAAGAGGAGCTTCCAGCCAAGCGATAAACGCAGCCTCACAGTTCACCTTTAAAAACTTCCTTGATTCACGGTCGCACGCCCATGCTGCAAGGCACGGAAGGTTTCGTAGCCACGAACTGCCGAAAGAAATTTCTGTTTTCTCTATTTCAACATAATGTTGGAGGAATTATTCACTCAGAGTAAGTCATTAGGTGTAATTAAGTCAGGGCTCGTGTTGTTCGAGCGGGTAATTAAGGAACTCTAGCGTTATGTGGTCGTGTAAGAAATGGGATCCGTGATTATTAAGACTACAGTTTCTCAGCTTCAGAGATAAAAGTCGGGGAAAATAATGAGATGCAAGTACGAGGCTTAAATTGTTAAACAGAGAAAATGATAATGGAACCTTGGATTAATTAAAAAACAAGCGCAGGTACATTTCCGTATTCAAAATATTCTGTTTTTATTTCTAGCTCTCTCGTACCCAGGTCAAGCTCTCTTCCAGAGTTGCGTTCCAATTCAAGCTCTCTTCCAGAGTTAAAAAAAAAAGTATTCTGAATATTCATAGAATCCCAGTTTCGAATTGGCTGTTGGAATTCCATTATTATCTTTCTTAAAAAAAAGTACCTCCTCTGACTGAAACAGACTTGTGCAATCTTGAAACCTTTCTCTGCCATTAGAGAATTACAGAATATTTTCAGGTAAATTTGGAGTCGCGAAAGGACCACATACACGCAACAAATGATTATAATTACCTGTACTTTCTAATAAAAAATTTACTTCGAGGCAGAAGCGAAGCAATATTCAGCTCGTTCCGCCGCATGCGAATAATTCCACCGAGTCAAATTTCTTGGATCGTTTTTCAAGTGTTCTCATTGTCGTCAAGAAGAATATTTTGGGCAGAATTTCTAACTGCGATTTTACAGTTTTCAAGTAGAAATTAGAGCAGATCTTGCAATGATCAAAGCTATAAAGTCCTTGTATTTTGAATCATGCCTTTGTTGGAGAATACATTTTTTGAGCAAAAATTTGTTTTAAACAACCGAGTGCTTGAAAATTCAGGCAGAAAATGAATGCGCAGGAATTGTGGAAAATCTGTACGTTTAACTAAATCCTGAATTCCTTCTCGATTCGTCAAAACCATTTCTAAAAAGTTAATGCTCATTATTTCCCAGTGAACAACGTGTCAGACACTAAGTTAATTTCTACGCAATGCTGCAAATTTATCTACAAGTTTTTTATGAACATTTTCTCACCCGTCATTAATAAGACTTCAATGAAAAGTAATACACGTAAGCTATAATACACCGTATGGCGACACAAAATATCCGAAGTGCTTCATATCAAATTAATTTTCGATGTTTCAAAAATTTGGGTGCACCGCCTGGCCTAGGATGCATTCTATAAGTCTACGGACGACGTGAGTTGGCCACAACAAAGCATCTCCGCCCCACAAAAATCTCGTCACCTGGGCGCTCTTATTGAGGTCCAGTTGTGGTCGTATATGATAGTTCCGGTAGCTCCTCAGGAATCCAATTCAGGAAAAAATTCTAGAATTCACAATCTATCCATAAACTTAACATCACCTAGAGCCTTTGTTTAGAATTCAACCGAAACCCAATGGGGAAATCAAGCGTTGTTTAACTCTGAAATAACGAAATCAACCTTTTCGGTGTTCCGTATGAGGGTTAAGTAGCTACTCGGAATGACTTTGCGTCATTTTAATACACATTAGACATTTAAATGTATTAATGAAATTCATGAGGGTATAAACTAAATACTGAACACGAAAATTTCTCGAATACTTGACACGCTTAAAACTTAATATTTAATCTAAGAATGCATAATATGAATGCACACAGACTGTAAACTCTTGTATTCTGAGAATGCACACTCTTGTATTCTGAGAATGCACACTCTTGTATTTTGAGAATGCATACTTGTATTCTGAGAATGCATACTTGTATTCTGAGAATGCACACTTGCATTCAGAGAATGAATATTTGTACACTTGTAATCTTAAGACTGCTATAACGAAATGCCAAGTTGTTCGAGTGGGCGGTCGTTACAATGAGTACAATAAAATTAACAACAAATTTACCGTCGAATTCAACCATGAAGCATCAAAAAGCATGAAGGGATTACGTGAAAACTCTGCTTTGGCACATTAATACGTTCGTCGCGTATTGGGTCATATGTGTCCTAATCGGTGAATATCTAATTCACGTTCTGATTTCAATGAACGACATTTCATCCGTTTCGCGACTTCTTTAATGAATAACTGTAATCATACGAGTTGAAATGTTATCGTGCAATTGTATTTTCATATTTTTTGGGAATGATGAAAGTGTATTCGAGCAGTAAAAACGATTTCCCAATCCTACTACTAACATCCTAACCAACCCAACCGTTAACAACCGCGGAAACGTGATGAATGTGTTAATCACGAAAGATCAGCCGTTAGCTAGAGTGTTCCCGGAAACAGAAGAGTGAGAACTTGATTGTCTCACGCGCAGACAAATCCAGAGCAGCGAATCTAATGTCAGAGTGCAACCAGACACTAAATGACTAATGGAGGAAAATTCCGGATATCCGCTGATAATACATGTTAAATATTAACACTTCACAAATATGTTATGTTAATATATTGATGCAGTATTTACAATTATTACATTTAACAAGATTTCATGGTCCGGATAACAATTCTAAACTTACGTGTAACAGACGCATGTTTGAAATAATACTCAGTAAAGAGAACAAGGAACAGGCGAAATTAACCAATGCATTGAAAAAATATGCATGGAGGTTATTTTCATCCTGAAGTACAAAAAAACCATGATCCAGTGAAAAACGTATTTGCATGCGAAAATTCCATATCCATGAATCAGAAAACACGCACAAATACATGCGTGAATAAGTTAGGCTGAGACGTAAAATGAATCGAACTATAGTTGAATAAGATACGTACATTGAAGAAACGAAGGTGCTACGAAAATCCTTTGGTCCTTGATATAGAAGCAACTGCTCCCTTCGTTTTTTCATGATGAGAAGCACAGGGTGAGGGCGGGATACCTCCAGTGCCGCCCCGACCTTTGCTCTGACGCGCGCCCTTTAGCGGTCCCTGCACAGCCTCCTGCTGCTGCTTGTGCTGGTGGTGCTGGTGCTGCTGGTGCTGCTTGTGCTGCTTGAGCTGTGGCTGCTGCTGCAGCTTGTGCGAAAAACTACGAACCAAAAGTGGTCGTGAATATCTTTGGAGCGAAATGGTCCTTATTTTTAAAAGAATAGTGAACTTCTGAAGTTCATTTTCGAGATGCATTCCCAAATTGCTCTTTTGCGAACAATGTGCTTAGCTGTTTATGCCTATATAGTATCTGTCGCTGCAGGAGAGTGCTAAATATTTTCTCCAACTGAATCAAGTCATTTCCACGAAGCAAAAATGGTCAAAATTTGAATTTTACGCGTCATTCAACAGAATTGACGCAGGTGACAGAATTAAGAGCCGCATTTGGAAATGAATTTTACTCCAGTTGAAATGTCTCACTTTATTGTGATCAATCGCAATATTTACGTTTTAGGAAATACTCTAACGCTGAAATTATCTTTAAATTTACGGACACATTTTGCCCAACATACCCTCTGTCGAGCTCTGACCAATCGAAGCGAACTCCCACCGTGCTTTGTACCACATGCGTTGTATATTTGACACTGCGGACAATCGTTAAGAGAATCGGCATATATCCAGACGACCACAACTGCGAAATGAGCGAAGCAATCTTTACGTACGCAATGGCCAAAAAAACTACAAATCCTCGGGTTGAGGCAAAACGCCCAGTTGGATTTTCGGTGTGAATGTGATAAAGGCTTTCGTGATGGTGCCATCATAGATGAACTCTGGATTGCACGGTCAGAAACGCAGAGCAGAACGAGCCTCAGCACCACGGATGAACGGGCACGCAGAAACGAGCACACGGAGACTTGGCATGGCGCGATATCGTCGAGGGACAGGAATGGTGTCATTGCAGTAAAATCGTACAAAGATTTGAAGAAAATGGCATAGCAGCCAAAGTTAAGCCTACAAATATAAATCAATTCATAACATTTCACCAAAACACAGAAACTGATGCCAGAAGCACATAAATCGATGAAACGAGTAGGAGAATAGTCCACATCCGTACAAGTAGATAAGTTGACACCATCGAAACATGGGAAACATTTTCGCACTAATTCCCCGTATTCTTTTTTCATAGATAAACGAGAGAAAATTAATTAGCATGCTACATCTGTTACTTCCTTGCATAAGAGAATATCCTTACCAATTTTTTTGCAGTTTTCTCATTTATCGAAAGTACTTCCTCCATTAACTCGGCAGTGAGTGCTGTAGAAAATTGACGTGAATGCGGCCAAAGCAGTTAGCGCAGCGCCGATAGCACTTGATTGCCTGACCCCGTGATGAATCTATTCGACATTCATTAAAACTTTCACCGCGTTTCCGAGGTTGTTATCGATTGGTTTAGGTAGGTTGTGAATAGTAGAAGAGGGAAATCAACTTTACTGCTCGAACATATCGAACAAGAAAATGGCATAGCAGCCAAATGGCAAAGCAGCCAAAGGAAGGATGCTGCATAGCAGCATCCTTCCTAAGAAATATGAAGAATAAACTGCACCATGACATTTCACCTCGTTGGATAATAATTATTTTTCTAAATAATCGCAAAAAAATGAAAAGCCTCTCATTTATACCGGTACATGAATAACCAGTCTTTTCTTCGTCGACCGTGTAGCAATGGTGACGTCATGGCAACGAACTAGTAGCAGCGCTCATTTTGCTCCTGGCAACCATGCTAGCCACAAATCTGGCACCACAATTGGCCTAACGACATGTCGCAATGGTGACGTCATAAAGTTAATTTGAAATAAAGCCGTTCTATTGGCTAGCTGAAGCAGAGGGGGGGTATTTTCCCCCATAGAAATGACAATCCTTTTTCCTCTACCGTGCTTCACCACCAGCAATCACAGCGCCCGTCCGTCATCGGAGAGCAGTTCCTGAAGGTAAGTGCGGAGTGCCGCAGAGAAACCACAGCCTCATCACGGGGT
This sequence comes from Platorchestia sp. MABIK, assembly GCA_014220935.1. Lineage (NCBI taxonomy): Eukaryota > Metazoa > Arthropoda > Malacostraca > Amphipoda > Talitridae > Platorchestia > Platorchestia sp. MABIK. Next base: position 84,581 of record JACJUY010002429.1, on the reverse strand, counting down.
CAGGCAGTCAAGTGCCATCGGCATCGCGATAACTGCTTTGGCCGCAGCCACGCCAACTTTCTACAGCACTCCCTACCGAATTAATAGAGGAAGTACTTTTGAATGACGAGAAAACTACGAAGAAATGTGCTCAAGTATATTTTGAGATGAAGGGAATTAAAAAATTCAACATGCGTTTAAATTTTCCCTCGTTTATATAAACAAAGAATAGGGTGAATGCGTGTGAAAGTAAATCTCATGATATTTCGATGACAGAATAATTACCTATGGTACAAAAGCTTAAGACATCCAAGAATAATTGAATTGAGCAAAATTAAATTCTGACTTTGGCTGGCACCATCTGCCAGCAGAACGAAAATGGCACATTATTATTATTACCATTATTATTATTATTATTATTATTATATAAGAAAGTTTTAGCCTCCCTTAACCACGAGAAAGATGTTCCATGAGAGGAAGGAGGAAGGCACCATTTAGTATGAAGTTGAGGGAACGTGGAATCTATGCACAAGGTACAGAAACAGTAAGCTAAGAAAGAAGTTCATGGAACAAGAAAAAGTTGAAGAAGAAAGTAGTAGGTGCTAAAAAACAGGACAGCAGTGAACTGAAAAAAGATGATCTGTAACAAAACAAAACCTATTCTATTTCAACAAAAAGGAAGCCTACCTAACGTTTAGCTCGGGACGAAATGGCACAATGAAAGCAGGTCGCTCAATGATGAGGTCAGGTCGGAGTAACAGGCATCAGTGCGACAGCTACCATACCACGGGCTGGTGTCACAGGTCACGGCAATATATCGCCTCGCACCCACTCCTACGAATAATTAAGGTCACAAACACATCCTGTGTCGCGCTGATAATCTTTTGGGCTCAAGAACAGCAACATGATTTCAGTGATCCGTTGTTAGTGAATGTGGTAGTTAGAAGCAAAATAACATCTAGGCACTTTAATTTTGGCAGTTATACTGAGTTGGTATAACAACGAAGTTCAATTTGTTGAACTACCATGTTTTAAAAATTACAGGTACGTTTTGTATCAACGCTCGGGCACAGGTGGCATTCATACTTAGAATTAATTTGAAATAACAAGAAAGAAAAATTTGCGCAACAACGACACTGTGCTCCTGAAACGAAGAATCAGCAGCTACAGTACAAGTATCCTCAGGTGCGATTATAACGGTACTGTAAAAGCGGATAATTTAGTCAGGAACAAGTTTCGTGAAGCAACTGGTTTAACGGAGCATAGGGCAGCAAAAATCAGAAATTAATATTCCATGATTTACGCTTAGTATATTCATTAGATATTTTAGATGTATTCTATTTTCCAGTACTTCTTTATATGTATCCTTGATATTTATATGCAACCTTCCACGATGGCGCCTAGCTAGCAGTTCGTAGAGCTCGGTACCAAATCATCAATTTTCATCAACAACACAACAGTTTATGAGTTGCGGTCGGCTCTGGAGTCGATTTTTTGAAGTGCCTCAAGCTTTTGTACCTTCACATTAAAAATTTAGATGGGAGTGGCGATTTTTTGACGATGGTAAATTTACAGTATTCAACGAAAAGTTCTGGAAAAATTTTTGTCGTCAACTGCATTTTTATCGAACATTACCAAAAAAAAAATTAATTTTCATTCAATCTACTAATTTCACTGATAACTATCGAGAAAATAGAAAAACCAATGATCAGCAGCAGGAGCACTGACTGGGCATCGCTTAAAAATTCACAATGGTTTTTTAAGATGCCTGAGTTGCCAACGGGTTCGGACTGGCAATAAAGGAAATGACAACGCCTCTTCGAGAGCGAAAGAACATCCGTTGTCGAAGTGTGTTTTTTCTACTCGAAAACCGCTACCTATTTGCCCAGCTAAAAATGCTGGTGTACAACATTATTCTTTATTTGTATTCAACGCAAACTTAGCGCTGTAGTGTATTATATGGATCAAATTACTCGAATCTTGCGAATAGTTTTTCCATTAGATTCGATGTTAGTTTAGGCCTCCCTAACCGCAACATAGACGTTCCAAAGAGAGGAAGAATGAAGGCACCATTTAGTGTATATATATATATGGAGATTATGAAACGCGGAATCTATACATAAGGTGCATAGAGACGGGAAGTTGATAAAGAATTTCATGAAACAAGATAAAATTTGAAGAATATATGCTGAAAAACAGGAAAGCAGAGAACCGAAAAAAAAATTTTCTCAACATGCAAAAAATTTTATTTAAACAAAAAGAAAGCCTAACTAACTCTCACCTCGGGACCTCAATTTTTCCTCCTGGGACTGCTAATTCCCATAGATGCTGTAGTTTCATCCCCCTGACAAGGATAGGATAAGTTTCACGATTTTAACCGCGATGACGCTTCATTTTCAAGAGCGTGATCTGGGATCTTTCTTTCCGACGCGTTGTAGTCTCCTTCCAAAGCGATGAAGTAATGCGATAAAAACCATTCAAACCAGAACATGCAATTCAATTATTTGGCAAAAAATAGGTTTCATAAGTCTCCCTAACCACAGAAAAGGTGATACAAAGAGAGGAAGGATGAAGGCACCATTTGATATGGGGTAACGGGAATAGCGGATCTATGCACGAGGTGTGTTCCAACACAAGTTCCCCTGCACTGAGAAATGGTACGCAGAGAATGAAGTTCATGAAACGAAGTAAAAGTGAATGAAGAATGTATACAGGGGAATGAAAAACAGTACAGTAGTGAACTGAAATAAAATATTGTCCTCAACTAAATATGAAAACTTTCCTTTTTCGGTAAAAAGAAGATTCCACCTAACTCTCAGCTCGGGACCTCACAGTGTCCCCCTAGAAGCGCAAATTCCCATAGCTACGATATTTTTATCCTATTCCAATATGGCAATTGTTTTTGTCAGATTTCAACAGACGCCTGCGGTAGATGATAATGATTGTCAGAGTGAAACACGGAAACAAATGAAACTCGGAAACTTAAAAACGAAGAAAATTCCGATAAAATTTATCATCTTTACTAAGAAAACGTTTTCTTAGTAAATATGATAAATTTTATCGGAATTTTACCAAATCATTTTATCGGATTTTTCTTCGTTTTTAAGTTTCTGGTAAGGTTGCGACTAAAGCAAACCACTGACGTGTTCAGATATATCAAATGAAACTCGGTAACGATTTGGTAACAGCACAGGGCGAACAGTGTTTCCATAGGTTTAGTCCGCTCCTAAAAATGCTAGATTAGATTAGTCGTTGGTTTTAGGCTCCCTACCCGCAGCAACAAATGCGATCCAAAGAGAGGAAAGAGGAAGGCACCATTTAGTATGGAGTTAAGGAAACGCGGAATCTACGCAGAAAGGGCATAGAAACAGTAAGTTGGGAAAGAAGATTATGAAACAAGATCAAAGTTGAAGAAGGAAGTAGTAGGTGTTGAAAAACAGGACAGCAGTGAACCGAAAAAAGGGTGGTCCGTAACAAAACAAAATCCTATTCTACTGCAACAAAAAGAAAGCCTACCTAACCTTTAGCTCGGGCCCTCACATAGTCCCCCTGGGACGCCAATTCCCATAGATACAATAGTTGTATCCCCCTGAGGAGCCTAAAAATGCTAAGCAATTAAAATAAATCGAGACATTTTACGACCAGATTGCGTGATCAGAGCCAAAAAAACAACTTTAAAGTCCACCAAAACGCTAGTGTAGAAATCTAGGCATTTCAGATCTTAGCAACAAATGTGCAAGATGAGTCGAAAACCCATCCCGCAAGCACCTTGACTTGCGCTCTGCAGCTAAAGAGACTCATATTATTCTGTTCAACCAAAGCATTTTTGTAATCAAGCACGAACATTTTAAATAATTGAACCTGTTTTACCCACCCTGCTTCACTTTTGTTCAGAGAATTCTACTAAATATTTCAAAAAATTTCAGAATCATCTACACGCTTATTTCCTTTATTTTACCATCGAACCAGCAGAGTTTGTAGCGCATGATTTTCATCATCAATCACAAAAATTTTGAACAAAGGGAAGACATTTTATTCACAGTTTCACTTACACTCAACGAAAACATCATTGAATATCTCAAAGATTGAGAATAGGGCACATGTTTATTACTCATACACACGTTTCTCCAAAAAAGGTCCGTTTTTTACCACGGAACGAGCTGAGCTGGAGTTAATCGAGTGGTAACGAGACAACTCCACCCAGGGCCACGGTAGAAGAGACAAGGTAGGGTCAAACCAGTCTTTTTTCGTCGACGTGTGGCAATGGTGACGTCATGGCAACGAACCAATAGCAGCGCTCATATTGCATCTGACAACACGGCTAGCCCTAAATCTGGAACCACTATTGGCCTAACGACATGTCGCAATGGTGACGTCATAAAGTTTATTTGAAATAAAGCCGTTCTATTGGCTAGCCGAACAAGAGGAGGTGTATTTTCCCCTATAGAAATGACTAACTTGTTTCCTCTACCGTGCCCAGGGCTCCCTCCAGTCTGGGGCTATTCAGCCCTGCTTAGCACGCAGAGCTGCTCCACCGAAGTTCAGTCAGTCAAACTAATTATCTCGTTTACGGCGTGTCAGAACAAGACAGGCAAGGAATAACAAAGGGTTTTGTTTGACGCGAGATTTTTCAGAGTCCAAGCAAAAGCAAAAAACAATCGAGTTGCCGAAATCCGTGAAATAATTTATTGAGGCATTTTTGTTTTCGTCATGAACATTTTTGCGAGGCAAGGTCTATATTAAAATCTAATCCATATGTTAGTTTTTAATATGCGTGAACGTGCATGAACTTCAGACCGAAAATAATTTTAACTATAAGCAACTACAAAGCAAAAATATCTTGGTGACAAAACCCGAAGATATGCTAGACGAAAACATGCAAAGGTAATCGAGAAATAAAACGGACGAAACCCTGTAAAAATGTGTGTCGCTTGAAACAAAGGTGGCCTTACAGCCCGCCGTGTAGATGGCGCCTGGTATTCAGAGGACAAAGGTATGAAGAAAAAATATAGTAGTGTTTTTACAGCGGAGCTTCTTTGTTCGTCAGCGTCGGTGTGACATCGCCACATGACGGGAGAGGGACGTGAAGCGCGCGGTGGTGTGGGGGTGTGGTGGTGCCGAGCGCCAAGTGCATGCCTACACAAAGTCGTGTTTTGTGATTTGGTTTCTCACGCTATAATGCAACCTCAGTAAGTCAAATTTAGACTTCTAGATTTCTAATTTAGACTTAGAAAGTCAAATTTCCATGCATGGTGAAATATAGCTGGCTATCTATGCAATATGTGCTCTTAAAACGAAGATGACTATGAAAATCTAATATTTCTCGTTTCACACAATATCTAGAGGTAAAAGCTCTACTTTAGTATGAAATCAGTACCAGAGTATTCCTAATGGCCAAAATGCATTAAAGTTAAATATTAAATTGAGAACATTTGAAAGTATACACGAAGTTTCAAATGAACAAAAAGACTAAACTTAACAAGCAATAGCTCAATTTTGAAAGGACTGCCACAAATTGTATCACTATTAATATGTCGATTATTATTTGCACTGTAATAACTGCATCTCAAATTAAATACGGTATCGACTCAGAAAACGTTCTTACGGTAACAAGAAAAACCTGAACGAAACTAAAAATTGAGGCCTGTCGCACGTAGATGACACACCAAAACGCTCCTGTTGTAGGCCAGTTGCAAAATATACTGGCAAAGGATGCTTTATTTCAATCAATCAAGCTTGATACATATCATCTTCTACATACTTTGGTTTTTCAAATGCCTTATAACTAACAGCAGGACGCATGAAGGATGCTTTGTTCCAATCAATCAAGCCTGATGCATATCATCTTGTACGATGGTTTTTCAAATGCCTTATAACTAAAACTAACACCAAGACGCATAAAGGATGCTTCATTCCAATCAATGAAGCCTGATGCATATCATCTTGTACGCTGGTTTTTCAAATGCCTTACAACTAACACCAGGACGCAATGACGGTTACCCTCAACACCTCACCAGAAGCGGAACAGAAACAAACAGAAAACGGAGGCTTCCGGAACAACATAGCCATCAGCCCACATCAAACGCCTGATAGTGATGCTGATCTGCAAGCTTCTTTGAAGGATATGCTGAAGAGGATTGTTCTTCAGCGCACCTCGGAGACTTTGCACTCCTTTAGGAGATGTAGGATTCCAGGCTTACATTCAGGCGGCATGCTGGTTGTGTCTGTCCTCGTCAGTATATCTTGGGGAACTAGGGCTTCTGAGTGGTCTTCTTAGCTACCAACCATAGAATGAGCAATACTATGTAGTTGCTGGAGTCTAATAGGGCTTAGATTTTAAGCTAACGTTTGCGCAATTCTTCCATTTTAAGCGTCTTTTCTTTCTCTTGAGGGAAGGCCAGGTTACCGAGCAACCTTGCCTCCTGCACGAGTATCGTCATCGTCAATTTTTTAATATCCTTTCGCTTTTCTGCTCAATATCTCTGAAAAAATATACAGTGACATCGATCAAAAGAATGTAACACTCTTGCTGCTACTCGATCTCTCCAAAGCGTTCGATAGCGTCGAACATGATAGACTTCTACGTAAAATACTGAACTTG
>JACJUY010002429.1:44729-76587 GCA_014220935.1 Platorchestia sp. MABIK | reverse complement strand
TTCTGGCGTCAAGAATCGCGAAGTTTTATGTCATGTATATGTAAACTGTCATAAGTCATGAAGTTGTGTTATCTCTTTTAATTCTCATTACATGTATCATCAAATGTAGTTTAAGCAAGATTAGGAGTACATTACCCTCAATCATTTTTAGACTAGTGACATGGGTATTACAATACTCGTGTGTGTGTATCATCTAAGTGTATTAACTTTAAGATATTTTAAAAACCAATGATTGTATTTTTGTACCATCTCTATTGGAAATAAACTGTTTTTCTTTCTTTTTCTTTTCTTTCATTTTATCCAGATACGCTTTGTTTTGACGGCGTAGTAAGTTGTACTAAAGAGATACGGAAATGTTGCAACCTCGTGATTCGTTCGTTTGAATAATGTTTAAAGTCTCAGAGCGCTGATGAAACGCCAGTATGCTATCTGTAGCTAAGTCCCGTTAATAACTAAAAACTGTAATATTCTACAATGAGTAACTAGGACACTAGTCACGACTGCTTGCTGAAAGAGGCACTTTTTGAAGTGTTACCATTACATGGACTACATGGAGAGCAGGGTTGAAGTACTGATTGAGTATAAGTTTTTATTAGCCTCCCTTACCACAACAAAGATGTTCAAAGAAAGGAAGGATGAAGACACCGTTTAGTTAGCTAAGGCAACGCGAACTCAGTGCCCAAGGTGTGTCCCGCAAAGGATCCGGTGCGCAAAAGAAACAGTTAAGAAGGAATGTTGGGAAACAAGATTAAAGCTGGAGAGGAAAGTATGAGTTAGGGAAACACAAGACAGCAGTGAACCGAAAAAAATGGTCCTTACCTAAACAAAAACATCTAATTTCATCAAAAAAAGCCTACCTAACTCTCAGCTCGGGACCTCACATTTTCCCACTGAGGGCTCAAGTTCTAGACAGCATGCACTGATTAGGATACTAAGATATACCGTCATCATAAAACCCCGTCAATATGAAAAACCCCAAGATTTCGATAATAACAGTTTCTATTAAAGACATCAAGAGTCACTTTGGAATAAATAGCGGAACTAATTACCTGTTTAATATAGCTTCAAACATAGGGCTTGAAGTATTTGCCATTAGCATCTATTCAGAATCAGTACAACCATTCTTATAAGTATTTAATTAACAGTTTTGCCCATATACATACAACATTATAGCAGGAACGGTTTCACCATTGTTGCATCTTCATCCAGTAAGCATCAGTGAAATTATGAAGATATTTGTGTTAAGAAAACCTTTCTAGTCCAAGTCTTTATAGCCTGCAACCCGGGACAAATGAAATTACTTGAGTGCAATTTCTAGATACTCTATCACTAGTCTAGAAACTCATGCGGTAAATTTAACAGATTTTGCAATCCGTAACTCCAATAAATATGAATTGCCTTAAGTACACCGACCAATAAATGCATGAGTTACGATAAATGGTTCTCAAGAATTCTTTCCATTTTTCCGCTGAAAATCATCCAGCCAAAAATTTCTCATTTCAGAAGAAAAACCGTCCTCTACAGCCCTTCCCCTGGCCTAGAGACACGTCTAACAATTTGTATTTTCCTTGCGTTAGTAAATATCTGTACCTCATTAGCGGGACATTTTTATCTCTCTTCTATACGGTAAACTTTAATTTGAAGCACACTCAATATTACTGACCAACCCGTAGAAAACCAAAACAAACTACTCTGAACACATCATCGTCTCAGCTGACATCTTCTTCTCATCTCCACCCGGCAATTATTGAACATTTTCGTTTTTTCTGGTCACGAGAAGCGTGCTCGGCTGAAGGTCGACCGCAGAGGCGTCGGTAGCTTCGGGTCACCGAGATAAAACAGGAAAAATGGGAAAAAAATAAATGGCGGGCAGTTGTTAAAACCAGTCGACGGCGTCCATCAAATTCGAGGCCCCATGGAGAGGCTCCCGGCCTGGCGCGAGCGATGACTGCATCATTCACAAATTTTGTGCCGCTACCTGCCGCAGGGAGCTGCGCTCATTTTGGTGTCTACGACTCGTTTTTGTCTACGTACCGACGATCGAATTTAGCTAACTGTTCCAAGATTTTAAAGAAGTTGAGGTAGATACTTTAACACGCTAATTCTGGCTGTCTGAAAACTTTTTCAAATGAAGTTGCTAGCAAATGAAGTGTCAGGTTCTTCAGCGTTCGCACATGCCGGATTCAGCACTAACAGTTAATGATTAAGATTGGTTGACATACAATAAATTGACCATGGATATTTATTTCGCAAAACTTGTATCTTCAAGACCTCGGCTGGTTAATACTTCCACAATTGAGCCGTACTTGTACTCAAACTCTTCCAGAAAAGAGCCATGTCGGGAAAACATATAGTTCTACTCATCGAATATGCCCAGTCTTTCAGAGCTAAATTTGGAGGAAAAAAAGAATAAACTGATAAAGAAAAACAAAATTTTGAATAAAAAAAGGACCTTGAAAAAACAAATGAAAAATCCAATATTATGTGAATTTTCACACAAGCCGTGAATTAATTCCATCCTTAAAAAGTTTCTTGCGATACGACCCATTGATGGGTTTTTTGAAATATCCTAACAATCTCCAAAAAGTAATGATATTTAATGGACCCAGTTATTGTTTGGTGTTTATAAATTTGCTAACAACCTTTGACTTTTAATTCGAGTTGAACATTGAGCTTCAGTTTAACATATCGCATTCTACGTGTTAAAGGCTATTGTCAGTGTACTGGCAAACATCCACACAATAAAATTGCAGTAGCATTTACACTTTCATAAATTTAAAATTGATTGATTATAAAAAAAATTAGCCTCCCTATACCACAACAAAGATGTTCAAAGAGAGGAAGGATTGATGGATTATAAGAAAGTTGCGGTCTCCCTTTACCACAAGAAAGATGTTCAAAGAGAGGAAGGATGAAGGCCCCATTTAGTATGGAGTTAAAGGGAATGCGGAATCCACGCACAAAGTGCTTAAAAACATTAAGCTAAGAAAGAAGTTCGTGAAATAAGATAAAAGGTTAAGAAGAAACTAGGAGGTGCTGAAAAACCAGCACAGCAGTAAACCGAAACAAAGATGGTCCGTATCAAAACAAAAAATTCATTCTATCTTAACAAAAAGAAGGCCTACCAAACTTTTAGGTCGGGGCCTCACATAATCTCCCTGGGAGTGGTAATTCCCATAGATAAAATAGTTGTATCCCCTTGAGTTACATAAATTCAAAAGCATAATTTTACATACGATCATTCAAATCGGATCACGAATAAATGTAAGAAGAACTAATATTTGTTTTTCTTCAGGCTACACACGGGCCTGAAGCTCAAAGATTCGTTCAGCCCAGGAATGATATGTGTCAGAAAGAGAATCTTGCTAAATTTTATTCGAAAAACATTTTTCATCAACAAATTGAAAACGTAAGAATTTAACAATTGCCGTAGAGCGTTCTTTATTCCATCAGAGACGTCATTTATATGCTAACATACAACCAACAATGATTGATCATTATAGAACAAATATTATATACGTTAATTACATGAACAATATCACCATTCAATGCTTAAAACCTAAATTTTCAGAATATTCTCAAAAAATGAAATTTTCTCTAAAAACACCACATTTTCGCCGTTGAAAACACACGAAGCGCGCAGCATTGCCCGGACTGCGGATGTTTTTCTTGGAGACCAAGTTTGGCACGAAAGAGAACCTTCTTTCCATGTTAGTCTCGCTGAATGCACTCGGAACAGGCAAGCGAGGATCGGTGCCACTAAGCATTAGCCAGGAGCACACTCGGACTGCATCAACGCTGCAAACACGGCACAGGGCAGCTGCAGTGCCAAGTCATGGAGTCGTGTCTGCTAGTCCCACTCACTCCGCCCTAACCTCCAATTCAACAATCCATAAGAGGGAAAACTGTACAAGGTTGGTGTAGTCATCCGATATTTGCTTGCTACTGTTTTGAACATAGAGACAGAAAAAAAGCAACAGTCTACGAACATTAAAAGCTATCAAGGTTCTCGTGTTTTGAATTCGAGTTAGACTGTGTTATCGTAGGTCTCTCCAGACATAAAAATGAGCTGATTCTGCACCAGTGTTTGTACATGCATTGAACTCTCTGCAGCCAATACCCAATAGCTCTGAGAACTTCAACAGGTCCAACACATTTTGTGCTAACAAATTCAATCGCACAACAACGCAGCTGATCATACGATCAAAATTCAATCCCAAGTCTCTGCAGAGAAAATCCGACACGAGAGGCGTAGCCTTAGCTTCAAAGCCTGCTTGTATGACGCAGCAATCGGTCAGTAAGCTGGCATTAAGAGCTTGCACTGGAACTAGCGCGCCCCATTAGCTTCATGAGGAGCCTCGATTGCTATGCTCCACGTCAGTTAGGCTCACCATAAAGTTTACATTGATGATCATTGCTTCCTCTTCGTCCAGGATGCGGAGTGAACATTAGGTCATATTCGTGTGATGTAAAAACTGGCACTTAGCAAATTTTCCTTCGAGGGAAATCAGTTATGTCTGTCGCTGGAAATCTTCAACACTTTGAAGTAATTTAAAAAAAATGAAAACATGCTGCGTTTTTGCGACGAATAAAGTAACGTTTGAAAATTGGACGTAACGGCTTGTTTGATTCCCGTGCCAACTCGACTTGAGAATCCAGCAAAAAAATTCCTCTGAAATCCACAAGTTCTTCGGATGGAAGCTGGAGCGGAATTTGAATCATCAGTCAGCAAGTTGAGAGTTCCGACGCATGAGTGAAATTAGGTCTCATAAGTTTTACCTGACAAGGAAAGTGATTGTTCTATTCTAATGAAATTATTTCATTTAGTACAAGCGAAATGCACCCTAGTTGTTTGAACAATGGGCCCCGAAATTCCATAAACGATTCAATTTTTTCCCCATAGCCTACAGAAAAAATTGCCAGCAAATACGCTCTAAGCAAATTAACAGGAAGCAATAGGAAAGGTAAATAAGCTCAGCGCAAATACCTGTAAAAGAATAAACTTGGGACGATAAAAAAGGGCATCAAGAGAATATATCCTGAGCTGTCTCTGTGGTGACAGCGTCAAGACTAGCGGTTAGCGACTTGGCTTTCTGCTGCGGACACTGTCTTGTACACTTTGACAGCGGCATGTAAAACTAAAGTTCACCATTCAACTCCAATTCAAAATCAATTGTAGTGAGCAATGTTGAAAATAACACAAATCAACTCGATCGTCCCTTCATTTATCGTTGATGAAGTATTTTTGAATATTGAGTTTGTGGCTACAGTATTAAGGAAATCCCACGTCTCAGTCAAAGTGTTAAAACAGCTTACATTGTTGGAGTGGCACACCTCAAAGCGTAAGTTCTTCTAAGTTGACTTGGATATGCTACATTTCAGATCAAAATTACGCTTATTTTATATCAAAAACGCCCAAACTTGATACAGCATGTGGCGCAGTATATAACACATACGCTGCCAGCTGTATAGATACGGCGCCGTACGTTGTATAGAAACCCAGCCCCTAATGAGCCCTGTGCTCCATGCTGCATTGTCGCCTGCATCCATTTGCCAACAAAAGACCGATGCAAAATGTGCATCAAGATGAGACTTTGGAAGACGACACTTGACGGTTCTTAAGTGGTCTGCTTTATTCTACCTGAATGAGCCAGCACATGCAGCCACGAGCGGTGCATCGTTCCATATAAGAAAATTAAGTCTGTGCCATCCGGAGTTCAAATCCGACGTCCATCTGACATGCAAAGCTCATCCACTAGGCAAAGACGACATTGGAATGTCATATTTATACTCGGCTCATTAGCGAACCACGAACTACAGACTGAAGTTGTCCAAGAAAGATAAGCATTAACAATCAGTGTCACTGTGTGCGTGATGAAGTGATGGAACGAATTTTATGCATTCCAATACTGTTATAACGCATCAAAATCAATCTTACATGAATAAATCCTAACTCTATCAAATAATAACTCCAGATAATAGCTTATTGCGCACTGCTTTCAACAGGTGAGGGATGAACTATGTAAAAAATACATATAATTTACTAACACTCGAAGCGTCGCGTATACCACTGTAGCAATACACTAATATCACTATAGTTGCTACATTGAGGGTCTCTCACGTGCCTCTGGCCGATTGAGCAAATGTAATGACATAAAGAAGTTCGAAATTAATTTTAGCTTCAGTTGTGTCTCTAGAGTAAAAACTATCACTAGAACGAGATAACTTCATCAACCTTTTTCAGTTTCTAAAAGCTTTTTCAGTTTCTAAAGAAGTAAATGAAACAAGATGAAATTTGAAGAAGAAAGTCGGAGATACTGTGAAACAGGACAGCAGTGAACCGAAAAAAGATGGCCTCAGTCAAAATAAAAATCAATTCAATTTCAACAGAAGGAAGGCCCACCTAACTCTCAGCTTGGGACCTCACATTTTCTCGTTGAGAGGGATTATTATCACGCTGAGAGGGATAAAGAGAATAATAGGAAAAATAGAGAAAAGGATGAGAAAATCGTCATCTCTTTGAGCGATCAACAAGCTACCCGCAACCTGAAAAAAACGTGATTGGCTACAACGGAAATTTACAATAAATCAAAATGATATACTACTCATTCTCTATTACGCACCCTCATGCTCATCCCCAATTACAGGCCTCGAGGAGCTACCTGAGAACGGACCACGTAGCTCGTTTCTGTTGCCAAAATTTATTCTCGTTTACTGTACGTCTAAAGCGCTTATGCGAACGACGTTTTCAACGTCAAATGGAAACCGCTGGTCGCAGAGAGCCGATATTTTAGGGCAGCTGATTACAATAGGTATTAATTATTGTCCTGAAATGAAAAAAAACACACACCTTAAACTTGAAAATACCAATCTTATAATTTGTTAGTTAAAAACAATTTTGACCAGTGTTTATAGCTATATTGGGAAAAATTCATTTTATGCTTTGAAGTGTTTTCTGTGATTCAGACCTAAATTCAGCGTTCAAGTCGGTAAACATGAGTAATTAGAGTTAATGAAAAAACCACGATCATCAGAGGAGCTTCTGAAAAAGAGATCTCTCCTGCTGTTATTGCTAAGGAAATGAAGCGTGATCCATGAACGGTCAAGAAAGTCGACGACAATTTCAATTTCATCAGCAAAGCCAGAAATGATTTCGCTAGTTGTATGATATCTCTTTGAGATGGAGAAAAATTTCTATGGTAGTTAGGAAAATGCCTAAAGACAGCAGTAACGCTTTTTTTGGACGCAGCTGGTGTTGGTGGAGTTCATCTCCAGATTTTGTACTCCGTCAAACTGAAGATTAGACCCCCCATAATACAACGAAATGGAACAAAAAGAGTTTCATGGGATAGAAAGTACATGAAGGTTGACTTCTCCTACGTAATTTTTCGCTGGTCACTGAGCTTCGCTGGACGGACCAGGTTAGATTAAAGGTTAGATTCATCATGTTGGATCTGTTCCAGCGAGGCTCAGGCAAAAAAAATAAGAAAAAAAAATTATGTTCTTGGCATAAATTGTCGGAGAGAAGCTACTTGGGCCGTTTAGCCAAGGGTAAAATTTATTGAAAACTTATGGAGTGAAATCAAAGCTGAAATGCATCACGGTATACCCTTTAACGCCCCATAGGACTTTTCGGTCCACTCATGAAAATGACCTCAATATTTTTTTTTTTTTTTTAATTTGTTCCCTAGTGTGTTCTTTGGAGTTCACTGTCGAGTGGCAGCTCCTTTCTCATCCTGATGTTGGTCACTAACTGATGCCAGAGTCAGTCTGATGATTGTGGTTTTAATAATGGTAATATGGGTTGAAAAGTGCTGACGTTAAAAGGTTAAAAGCCATGTATTCCGGGATACTCGGGTAGGAGTAACCGGGATTTAAGATAGTTTCTAGGAACTACCAAGACTACTTGGACAACTTAGATCCTTTTGTTATTTCATGACACCGTGGACGACCGCATCATAATGGCATTGAGAAGAAGATCGATTACATTAACATATTAATTATGTCTGAAATAACCAAATGCATGTCTTTTCACTGTTAATGCGTTTTTCTATCATAATAATTAAGTGACTCAACCATTCCTAGAAAATGTATTTCATTAAGTAACTCTGGACACCAAAAAATACGTTTTCTGTTATAAATAAAGCAAAATAAAATCTGTGCCTTTATTATTTTAGAACATTAATACTTTCTATTCTCGACCAATTTCCCAAAAATGTCTGCTATTTGCGACCAATGATCTTCATTCCACCTCCAGAAACGTCATCTGCACAATAGCTTTGGACTTAGTGAATTAATCCCTCTAACATGTCACCTGTAGGAGTGTATGTAGCCAGATACTGTGCAACAATTAATGCTGACAGTCACTAATTCAGTTCCTCAGGAAATAAAGCGAAACTATTTAGACGCCACCTAAAAATTACGTGTGTGTTCCAATAAAACTTTCATTCATATTAAAATGACGGAGGACAATGTAACCACATCATGTCAATGAGTAAGTTTCCCATAAAAGAATCAAGCTGAAAACACTCGAGATCGCAATGCAACGCACAAATCGTTTCTTGTGATAAATTATACCACTGTTCATGTTGAAAAGACCACCTGCGTTTCTTTGCGTCAAGAATTTAAGATAGGATTGAAGAAGGAAGGGAAATTTCAGAGTTTGGTTCACATGTTCAGGAGGAGTTACAACACAACACCCCGGACCAGGGTTGTGTGGGGCTTCTGGTCCGGCATGACAGTGACTGACTGGCTCATCTCATGTGGCCTTCCTCTGCCCATTGCTGGAATTGTTTGCACTGCATCCCATCCACTTCTCCAGGCGCTTCAACACGTTCGTCGCGTATAGGGCCATATGTGTCACAATCGGTAAATTTCTAATTCACGTTCTGCTATAAATTAATGATTTTTCACATGTTTTGCGACCTTTCTAATGAATAGCTGTAATCGTACGAGGCGAAATGAATGTTATCGTGCAATTGTATTTTCATAGTTCTAGGGAAGGATAGAAGTGTGTTTGAGCAGTAAAGTCAATTTCCCTGTTTTGCTACTTACAGCCGAACCAAACCAACCATTAAAGGTTTTTTGACTATATCACAAAGTTAATTTTCTGGAGAAAATCGTAAGGATTAACAGCCTCAGATACGGGATGAAAGTTAACACGTTGACTGCGATGGGTTAAACTGCAGTTTAATGTTAAACTCAAATTAAAGTGCAAAAGTTCTTTGCAATTTTATGAATGCCAAACATCAACTGGGTCCGGTTCATTAAATTCCATTAATTTAAAAAAAAAACGATGTTACAAAATTTTCAAATGACCCATCAAAGGGTCGTATCGCAAGCAACGTGTTAAATGGTAAATGGCATAAACAGTAGAATAAAACACTTCAAAACACAAATAGATCACGCGAAAAAACTAATCCCTTACTTTAGTCATACCACACAAACTACTTCAGACATGCATCTTGAAAACGGACACGAAAGGCTTGGGAACTCTTAAGAATACTCATCACAATTCTTTACGTCGACGTGCCGGCAGTTTAAGCTGCGCTAACTGTGATGCAGGTTACTAGTAGAAAGCTCTTTTTTGGCGATGTAACGTTTGAGCGAGTCGGCTATGGTGAATAATACGCCACTAACAGAAGTTATTGGATTCCTTCAACTATGTCAAATCTAAATGAGTCCGAAGAAGTATAATAGAGCATGAAAGCGTTCATAGTGGGGCGTATACTTTATTTTTTTGCTATTATTGAAATCAAAGATAAGCACTCAAATAGTGTAGTATATGATGTTCAATTTGCACCGATAGCAGTAGTATAACTCATGTTTTCATATTTATGAAAACGTAAACACCAACACCGCTGAGCTCGAGCAGCATCCGAAAAAGGACGATTAAGTCTCGAGTACCGACACGATTTAGGGCCGGGCCGACGGAGAGTCTCTCAGAGTTTCAGTTACAAACATTTTAAGGAAGAGATATTTTTTTGGGCATTAAGAACTGGAAGAACGAGTTTATCCTGATTCCTGAAGTTCCAACTTCAGACAGCCGTTTAAATGTCCGGTGCGCGATGTCGTCTTCAGTGAGAATAACGCTAGGAACAAATCGTCCCGCTATAAATTATAGCACTCTTCAAGTTAAAAGACTACCTGCGTTTCTATGCATCGAGAGTTTAAGAAGGGATTAAAAAAGGCAAATGTTAGCCCAATGCACTGTAATTAACGATGAAGTAAGGCATATCGCATGCAGCAGTCCTTTAATTTCTCCTAGAACCTAATATTCAGCGGAGTCACACTTTGTACGATCCAAAATTTCAAACTCTAGTATCTGAAATGGATACGAGTCAAGACGTCTTTTTTTATTAAAAACGATTTTTCAAAGAGATACTCAAACGCGCACGTCCACATGAGATTTGTTACAAACAAAGCAGCGTTGATTTGATCACTGCAGTTACAAAAAAGCACCACTCACGCTGCGTCAATACTACCAATCATCTACGATAAACATCAAATTCATCATGTGTTGGACGATAAGGAAATTCCGCAGCAATTTAATATTCTCCAAAGCACTTTTACCGCATCTATTCAAGCTAAAGAGGGAATACAAAAATTAGAAATACGGATAAGGAACAATTGCAAACGACCAATATGTATGCAAACGTCCAATATGTTTCCAACGCCAGCTGAGATTGCGTGCGTCGATGATATCTTTGATCTTTGTGAGCAGAGGCAACTGTTTAATGAGTGGCCTTAGCCGGCAAGTTCTCATAAACTTCCCTATTTAGAGACTAGATAACTAGAGTGAACCAATAATTCTTCAGAGAAGATAATAAACTGGTCCCCAGCAGAGACTGTCCAGTTCTGAAGAGCATATTCGCGTGGTAGAGGACATTCAGCAAATAATGCTGGAGGTCACCAGTAAAGTGAACCACACCTAAACAGCCTTTTGTTATATCAATGTCAGCTGAATGCGCGTAGCTGAATTTCAGTCAAAACAGTTTCAAATACGAAAAAAACTGAACATTGACCTAACTGTGGGCCTTAAATGATATTCTCAAAGTTAAGTAGTAAAAATTGTTGCAGCTACACTTCAACTACTAAATTAATATTAGTTGAAAATAATGCGTCATGAACACAGTCCCAAAAATAATTCTGTAAAATTAACCATCCTTCTTGCTCGAGGTATTTGCTCCACCAAGGTATTATTTGAGTGAAAACGTTCAACCTAAGAAGTCTTGCCATCTCAATGTTGCGTGTTTTTATTCACAACAAATGCGCATGAGTTCAATAGAACATGAGATTGTGTTTTTCACCAGCAGGAAATAGGCAACATTTGGTGTCACATGGCCTTCCTCTCTTCAGCACGGAGCAAATGACGCAATCTCAAATCGCTGATCAACGCGATAAAATTTACTATCGAGTACCACCGAAACGAAAACGCGTCTGAATTACCATAACACTCAAGAAGACTTACTGATAACGAACGATTTGGAAAGAATATCACTGGCTGTTTCAGGGTGTATCCCAATCGAAACGATGAAGGTTCCTTCACGTTCCTCTACTCATGCCCATGCACCGCTACTCCCGAGTGTGGAGCTTGTTGGAATGGCCAGTGATTACCAAAGAACGCAGACGTGGCAGGAACGTTAGGTCAGTAGTCATTAGCCAGCGAACAACTGGTCCACGGCGCGCCTGCAATGCTGAAGACGTCATGTAAAAGGTGCGCCTGATAAGTCAACTGCTAACCTAACCCAGATAGTGTCTATCGTGCACTGAAGGCGGGTAATGAACTAATCTAAACAGTAGCACATTAACTTACACAAGTAAACACCTCGTGTAAGTGGTACTGAGACTTGCAAGGAATGCGTTTTAAAAGCAATATTTATCCGTGGATAAGATCATGTTGGGTGACCATCGAACACTTTCCGTGAGAACACTTCCACTATGCATGACCTTCTTCATTTAGCTTTAAATAATAAGGATGTGTTTAAAATATCGACTTGAGTCAAGTTTACCAAATGGCAAATCTCACTCAATAAATTTATGGAAATTTCACTGAAAATGACAAATAGGAACTCGCGGCATGCATGCTCTGACCCGCGTCGCATCTCTGGGCAATAGAATGCAGCAAAGATTAATTAAGAAAAATGAAATCGATTTTTCGTAATTAAATACTTTAATCCTCATGTTGGATATACAAGTATAACATCTTTGGCTCTCAGACGGTTACTCAACAAGCGATATTAATGGTAAATTCAAACAAGATACTGTTCTTTTAATAAATTCGACAAAATGCTCATTACAGATTTTTTTATTCGCGTGAACTAGAAGAATTTTTTACGTATGGAGTCGAAAAGCTATAAATAAATGCGACGCAAAAAAAGACAGCTCGGCTAAAATAAGATAAGAAACCTTAGTTTAAGTAAGCCTCTCTAAGCGTAACATAGGCGTTCCAAAGAGAGGAAGGAGGAAGGCTCCATTTAGTATGGCAACACAGAATCTATGCACAAGATGTGTTGCAACACGAGATCCCCTGCGCATAAAAATAGTAAACTAAGAGGGAAGGTTATGAAACAAGATAATAGTTAAAAAAACAGGCGTCAAAAAATAGCCCAGCAGTGAACCGAAAAAAGTTCGTCCTAATCAACACAAAAAAAAAAATTATTTAATTGCAACAAAAAAGCTAACCTAACTCTCAGCTCGGGACCTTACATGTCCCCAAGAGAGTGACAATCCACATTGGTACAATAGTTGTATCTTCTTGAGGGGGACATCTGGCTGAAAACGCAGGCAATAATCAACAGATGACTTCCTTCCTACGCAGGCCGATTTCTCTTACGCCAGTTCGTTTCTTAGCCACGAATAAGAATAAACGGTAGAATATATTTTATTTTTTCACGTTCGATATAGGATTTCTTTAAAGTCAAGCAATAAATGAATAGTGAATAACATTCCTCAATTCGTATTATGGTTAATTGATAAACATAGTTCACGAAGCCCTCCCACGTCTAACTCGAGCTGGCAGAGAAGCTCGGCACGTGGGAGTCGAACATAAGGCCACCACGCCAAGGATAACCAGAGCCTTTTTTCTCTATAACAAAATTCACCCTCGACGCAGCAAAGCACACCTGGTATAGTCTGTGTATCAATTAAGAACCTTTATAAAAAGAAATTTTTAAAAACCGATGCGTTTTAATACATTTCACGTATCAACTTTCTTGAAAATAAACGTTTTTTTCTTGGGCTCATGCAGCACGGTCGCGTCTCGCAGGCCATCCACGCCCACGTGCCAACTTTGCCCTTACGAGGCTGTAAACACCAGCAGCGCCGAGCCTTGTGCGTGTGATGAACGAGCCAGGGCTTTTGTTCCTTTCACTGCGACCTATGAGAACAGCCGCGCATCCTTGCTTGCAGGTAGATACGGAAATAGGGCGCAGTGAATCTTAAGGAATCACGAAAAAGTTGCAGATGCTTTAGCTTTCTAGCATCATTTAATTGTAACTAATTTTTCAACAAACTATCGTACGATGTTTCGTGATTACTGAACGCATTTGATTACATTAAAAATACTTTTCGAAAATTGAATGCTAGGCATTCGCAGCTTCCGGCGAGATTTATAATTGTCCAACTGCCGCAATCTTCAGCAATAAAGTCTAGAACTACTCACTCGAATGCTAACATACATTTAGAAGACTTGGCACGCATTCACTCTTTTTATTCAGAGCCTATCACGAATCTAAGCAGAGACTATCACGAATCTAATCCTTAACGACGCAAATTACATCCCGATTGTAAGAACTCTGAAAATAGTTATAGATGGTTTTATGAGTTGTTTCTTGCAAGCATATTCACTAAAACAATTGTCCATATGTACGCAAGCGATGCGTTCAATTTACATTCACGTCGGCATTTTTCTGGTCAGTGAAGTGTCATGATGCCGATGTTTTATAATTAGCTGGTAGTGTTTATCACAAAACGATCGCTCTTATGACGAGCCATTAGACGTCATTCGAAGCGATGCTTCAGAAAACCTGTGACTTGCACCTCAACCTTCATCTGTACTAGTTGTGTTCCGCCCTACGGATGTTTCGCGTCAAAGATTCCTTGATCAAAGTAAAAAATCCAAGCTGTTCACGAAGAAGCTCAAAAAATTATTCATTAAAATAATAGCAATTCACAAGAAAAACACATTTAGACAGTAGACTGCAATACGCGACGATGGACTACATCATTCGTCGTTAAATGGCCATGACTTCGTTACAACGGTGTATCACCAAAATTCGTTCAGCAAAATAGTTCACGGCGATGCGTACCATCGATTGAAGTCGTTCTAATCGTTATGTTCGCCTTCGAACGTCCGAAAAACCCGTATGCTCTTGGAATACTTTAATTTCCTCTTACAACATACTTTAACTCTTACCGGCCCGGCAGCTGTTATTCACTCCATCGCTGTGCATATCTGAGCATCTGACCAGTGCGTGCTCTCACACATATCACAAAGACAGACGCCGAGGCCAAGTTGTAAAATTGCTAGCACTTTTCTTTTATTTCGATTACTGGAATTCGTTTAACGACTAGCATGAAAAGGTAGACTGAATTCTCGTACGCGGGCCGAAAAACAACATAATATTTCCAGAATACAAAGGTGAGCGGAGACATCTATTGTGAAGTCGTGATCTAGAATACCGAGCAGGACGCCGAGGCGCATTTCTTCTGCAATCTTCGGAGAAAATTACGACGATCAGTGAGGCGGATCGGACACTGAATTGCGGTGCAGAAGCTGCGTCCCTCCAGCGCGGTGGGATCATGATCCATGGTCATGATCAACTGGTGCCGTGAGAGTTTGCATTTCAACGCGCCATCAAGCCGACCTTGCCAGTACATACGTTCGTAAGAACCGAAGTGGTCAATTCATGCCATTATTCAGTAACTTCAACGTAAAAGGCAGAAGAACTGCGTTCTGACAAGAGCTTCAAGAGAAAGAGAGCCTTTCGGGTATGCCTCTTAAGCTCGTAACTAGTGCCCTTTAGCAATCTCCTAGAATTAATTAAAACATTAAAAAATCGTACCTATATAAGATGGCCTACTACATCATGGCGGCACAATGCGAGGCGCTGCAACATAAAAAATTATAAGGTAAGAAGTATGCTCAAATTTCAATGTCTTTGAATACCATGTAATAAATTTCCATTACCTACACAGTCTTATCACACGAGTGATTAGAAAATGAGGCTCACTATTTGAGACATTGGGATTGAAAGGAATTTCCTAAAAAACTTAACGAAAATAGTTATACCAGACTGTAATAACACTTCCGTATAGTGAACAGCCCGAGATTAACTTGATTCTCCTTTCACACTGTCATCAACACTGTGTGCTAGGTAAAGATAGCTTCGCGCAGAAAACGTCAAAGAAACCTTTCAAAAATTATCTCAAGAATTATCGCATCATTAAGCGATATGCTGCCACGGAGCGGGCAACAACCCAGAGCATCAAGCAGGCCTTCAAAATAATACTCGATAGAGCTGCCACAATGTACAGGATTACTACTCGATAGAGCTGCCACAATGTACAGGATTAATACTCGATAGAGCTGCTACAATGTACAGGATTAATATTCGATAGAGCCACCACAATGTACAGGATTAATACTCGATAGAGCCACCACAATGTATAGGATTAATACTCGATAGAGCTGCCACAATGTACAGGATTAATACTCGATAGAGCTGCCACAATGTACAGGATTAATACTCGATAGAGCTGCCACAATGTACAGGATTAATACTCGATAGAGCTGCTACAATGTACAGGATTAATATTCGATAGAGCCACCACAATGTACAGGATTAATACTCGATAGAGCTGCCACAATGTACAGGATTAATATTCGATAGAGCCACCACAATATACAGGATTAATAATCGATAGAGCCACCACAATGTACAGGATTAATACTCGATTGAGCCACCACAATGTACAGGATTAATATTCGATAGAGCCACCACAATGTACAGGATTAATAATCGATAGAGCCACCACAATGTACAGGATTAATACTCGATAGAGCCACCACAATGTACAGGATTAATACTCGATAGAGCTGCCACAATGTACGGGACTCAAAGCGTCACGATTGAAATGCTTTTAAAGGTGTATCGTCCGTTGTTAGATTTAAGCACAAGTCGCAGTACATTCTGCAGTGAGGAAGTGTTGCCGTGGAATGAAATTAAATTTCTGTGGTCCCATAAGCGAGAAAGGTTCCATTATTTCGTGAAAAGCCCGCTCTAGATTGTAGAAGAGCAGGTATGAGTTGTCTGTGACGTGAAAATGTTGAGAATGTAGAAAAAAAACGAAGAAACAAGAAAGGACTAAGAAAGAACACAATATCAGCATCCACTTCCGTGTAGAGAAATAGAAGGTCAACAAAATTTGATATCCGACATCTAAACTTGGAGACTCTAATTTCTCGTATAAGTATTGTTAATTTTGCTTTGAGTATCTGTGCATGCACGTCTAGGGATCAATTTTCCAAATAATAAAGATTAAAACACACATTTAACGAACCCCTGCCAAAGAAAGAGCTTAGAAATTGTACACGACCATAAAAAAACTTCATTCCCGTAGATACGCCGTAGAGCCTATCACTTCAGGAGTGTTGATACGACGAAGTAAGCATCATGCCAGCAATGAGAATCTCCACGCTTCATACCGACTCATTTTTTCACTTCACGTTTCGATGGGCATGGAAATCGGACTTTCATGCGTTTCTAGCTCTCTACAACCTCCTCATCCTTTCACGTGAGTCGCTTTTGAGAACTCCAGTCCTTAGCCTCAATTCTCGCTCGGGCCTCTTGAAGGACAATTTTTGGAACGACTGGAATTCTATTCTGTTCCGACCCATTCAGAACGAGATGCATCTGAATCTCCCAAGAATAAATCAAAATTGAAATGACGGCTTTTCAAAAAATTAGGAAGAATTTCGGTTTTTACTGCTTACGTAAGTGAAGATAAGTTTTCCATTTGTCTGTAAGAGCTTTGGATTCTAAAGTCATTGGGATGGGAGTCTCGTTAAGTTTTTTTTTGTTTTTTAGGAAAAATTTAAGTTTTGTACTGCGTATGTAGGTGAAGATAAGTTTTCCATTTGTCTTTAAAAGATTCAGATTCTAAGGTCATTGGGATGGGAGCCTCGTTAGCGTAGTCTGGAAGCGTGCCAGTTACAGAGATGCCGGTCTCTGCAACGTCGCTGCGGTCACGCATGACTGAGGAAATCGCAGGGAGGCGAGCGATGGCAACGATTAATGTTCTCAGTCGGGGCTCTCTAGTTTTAGTATTAGCCTGCCAGAAACGAACCAGTAATTACACCAAGCAAAAAAAAATCTTCTCGAAACTCTTGAAGTAATTTCACGAGATCAATTATAATGAAGTTAAATGAAAAGGAAGAAACGTTCTCGCCCTGCCAGTTCCTTTATTTTACCGTTAACAAAATCAATTACTCCATGACTTTTTGCATTCGGATTGAACTGACCCCGAGAAGTCGGAAGGGTTAGTTGTCTTTTAATCGAGTCTGATCTGGTCGTAAATTTATCGAATGACGATAACACCACGCACTTGTGCATCGATCACGAAAAATTCGATCACCTTGAACCCGACTGTACGAACCGATAATTATTTGATCAGTGTTCGTTTGAAATTTACGTAGTTCTTCGAAGGCTGTTTGTGTACGCTCTTGATATATTCAATAACGCCTTTTCGATGTATGATTGTGCGCCTCACTATAAGAAACGACGGTAAAAAACAAGGATCAGTAACGAATCACAAAATACGCTGGCATTAGATCATGGAACGTAAGTTAGAGGCGCTACGTGCTATTCGTACGAAGCTGCAAGCCAGGGCGCTCAAGACAATTGTTCCTTGATTATCGCTCTCAAAGGGAAGTTTATCCGCGACCTGATCTTGATTAATGGAGAAACGGAACGTGAAACAGAAAACAGGTCGAGCAACCCGTTGACAGTCTCGCAATGGATTTTAACGAACCAAAACTTCGTACTTTAACAGTTATTCTACCTCGGGAAGGTGCAAAAACTCGTACTTTTCAAAGGACTACTTCGCTTGCTAATAAGGAATTTTGTTTCACCTGTAAAAAAATTACGGATTTTTCACGTATGGCGAATGACAATTGCAGACAATCTTGTAAAAAAATACTTCATAAGAAACCATTTATGGAAGAAAAATAATATCACTCTAACTCACACGACCATGATCACTAAAAATATGAAGCTAATATACGACAGTCCTAAACATGAAAATAGCAGACAAAAAATAAAATGATTTTTGCTTACTCCTACATCACTTTATTTGCAAGAAACGGTTTTAATTTCCACATGCAAAATTGCTCTGTCTCCCACTATCGGTTGCGACCCACGGCCCCGCACAATGTCGCGCAGTAGGCGTGCAAGGGAGTGGTGCAAGCAACCGAGTCGGTGCAAGATAGTCGACTATTATTTCTTAATTTACTACTTAACCTCGCACGAGACATTTTTAGAGTGATCTCGATGATCATTACATCAAAATAATATAAGAAGCGAGTAATTCTCGCCCTGCTGTCGCTGTCTGGCCAACACCTGAAGATCGTCACTGAAAAATTTCTTCTTCACAGAGATACGTTGCCCCGAACCTTCAAGACGGGCTTCATTTCGTAACTGCAAAAATCGTAAAGAATACGTGAAAGTATTTTTTTGAGCGATGAAAATCGAGTAGAAATTACCTCTGCCCATTGATTTAATTTCCACTACATGAGGGAAAAAGCATATTTTTGCCATTCTTACCACAAAATGTTCTTCACGCCTTTGTCTGTTGGGTTCTCTCATTATTTCAACAGTGCACCACGGGCCGTATCTGGGTCCACCATTGAGCCGATAAGATTAGAGTAGATTTTTAGTTAATGTGAGTCTCCCTAACCGCTACAAAAAAGAGCGTAGGTTAGATTGTATATTAGTTTAAGCCTTCCTAACCGCTACAAAAAAGAACGTATCAAAGAGAGGAAGACACATTTAGTATGGAGACGAGGGAATGCGGAATCTATGTAGAAGAGGCATAGAAACAGTAAGTTGAGAAAGAGGTTCATGAAACAAGATAAAAGTTGAAAAAGAAAGTAGTAGGTGCTGTAAAACAGGACAGCAGTGAACCGAAAAAAGGTGGTCCTTAAAAAATATTTTATTTCAATAAAAAGAAGGCCCACACAACTCTAAGCCCGGGACCTCACATTTTCCCCCTGGGAGCGCTAATTCCAAACGAGACACTAGCTGCATCATCTTGAGGGAGTTGAGGCGACAAATTATCTTTGAGCCTTTCCTCTACAACGTGAACGTACTTTCGTCGTTAAACATCACCTTCTACCAATGCTCTCACATTCATTCCTATTACCGCTAACTGACAACAAAAAGTTCCTTCTTCATGGCCTCAGTGAGCGTAAGCTTCATTAGCAGCACGTCGAGCTGGCATTTTCAAATCCTGAAAAAGATGTTATAATGGCGACAGTTCTGAAGAAAGCAGCATGTTTTTTCGTGAGACTCAAAGCCGTTTTAACTAAATCAATGATTTTTCGGTTAAGGATCTTGTCAGTTAGCACAGAAGTTTTCTTAGGATCCGAAGAGCATGGCTTCCTTTGGTGATAAGATGCAATAAAACCAATCATTTTTCGGTTAAGGACCTTGTCAGTTAGCACAGAAGTCTTCTTAGGATCCTTAGAGACTGGCGTTCTTGGTGATAAGATGCGACAAGGAACACGGTGGGCAGCTTCTTTTGGTAGCAAAGCGCCATCCTTTCCACCTACAGGTCAGCGGCCACACGAATCGCTGACCTTTGCAGCCGTGTCCAGGGTGTGTTCTTGCTCTGAGAGTTGGCATTGCTTATTCTGGTGACTATACTGCGAGTTATAAGACCTAAGCCTCAATGAGAATGTGCAAGACGCGGTGATGAGGTGCGGAATATAATAAATTCCTTGCCACAGAGCTACATAAAGGAGATCTCAGAAAAGCAATGGCAAGGAGAACAAAGGGGCTCGGCTGATGCTTGTACGGTGCGTCACCAAGGCAAATAAAATCTGTACTTAAAATCACATGAAAATATTTCTTTGTGTTAAAAATTCAGCTTTTCTAGTCACTGTGCATGCTCAAATGCGTATTCAAAATCTCGGTCACAACATAGTATCCTTTTCATTGAAACTAAGACTTGGAACTCAATCCCTGCGGAGATCCATGAAATGAATTCTTACAAAGCTTTCAAAATGAATCTTGAATCCCATTTCCTTTCGAAATATTAAGCATGTATGATAACCAAGTCAAACCTCTTCTCCTAAATGACTAATCCTGATAAGGTTGGTCGTTTGTAGATAATCGTGATTAGGTAATTTTGCTATTGTTAATTCATTGTTCTTCAGTCTGTTCTCAAGTCGTCTCTAGAATAAACTGTTAACGTCTAGCCCATATAAACTTTTTTGTAAAATTAAGCATCGAATCTCGAGTGAACGAATTTATTGATCAGTCTAGTGCGTAACTATGTTAAGTGAATTAGGTTAAGCATAATTGTACATCTTAGAATAGCGTTAGTGGTAGAATGCCCTAAAAGTTACTGAACTTATTCGGGCCCACAGGTAGTTATTCTCAAATGTCACCATCGTATCAGACTTAAGAAACAATCAACATCTGTATCGCTTGAAGTAAACAAATTATTTAATTAAATTGCTTAAATTGTACAAAGTCATGCAAAGAAATGGAATGGCACAGAACTCTAAAAACGAAAATCATTTCAATAGAAGAGAGATGCGATCATTATGAGTTTGTTCAACCCATCCTCACCACAACAAGAGTGTTCTCAAAAAAAAAGGAGAAAGGTACTTTTTGGAATGGAATAAAGGGAACGGGGGATCTATGCTCAAGATGCGTTTCCGCACCCTGAACGTGGAAATTGCAAATTGAAAAAAAGTTTTTGAAACAAGATGAAAGTTGAAAAAGAAAGTCATACATGGCAAAAAAAAGACAGCAGTTAACCGAAAAATGAAGGTCCATGGTAAAAAACCTAGTTCAAGAAATAAAAGGCTTACCGAACCTAATCTCGGGACCTCACATCTTCCCCTTGGAAGCACTAATCCTCGTAGATCCGCTTGAGGAGATCATTTGCAACTGTGCATGATCTTGACTTAACACTTGACGCCAGCAAATAAAATCCGAGATTTATATATTAGTTTGGTGTAGTAAAGGATTTACATATTAGTTTGGTGTAGTAAAGGATTTATATATTAGTTTGGTGTAGTAAAGGATTTACATATTAGTTTGGTGTAGTAAAGGATTTATATATTAGTTTGGTGTAGTAAAGGATTTATATATTAGTTTGGTGTAGTAAAGGATTTATATATTAGTTTTATGTAGTGAAGGATTACTATATATATTTATAACACTCGGCCGCACAGCATCAAGCAATTATTTACTGTCAAACAAATTATTTAATCGCGATATATAATACGAAAACAAATTCCACTCAGGAACTGTGTTTCACAATTCGAAAAACTTACCAAGGATTTAACGCGACATCTTTCCACAAAACCTACTTTGAACTGAATTATTTAGAATAGGTTTTAAACTAAGATCCTGCGTTGCATTAAAATGCGTTTAAAATAAGCAGAGTCTGAAAATATTTGATGAAAAAATGTAGTAGGCATTTAAACATAACATAATAGAAAATATTTTAGAAGAGCATAATACTCAAAAATTTGTCCCAATCTAAATTTTACACGAAATTTTCAAACCGAGTTTCAACTCAAGAATTAATATCAAACAACTTGTATAGGTAACACGTAATCACAAAAAATTCAGAAAGAATAAGCTAGATTTCATTCAGACAAACTTAATTCAGTAAATTATAAGCGAAAATTATGATTTAGAGAGTTTCAAGAGACAAATTCTCCGGACAAATGTGCTTTGTGTTTTGGGAGCAAATCTATAATGGAAAATGATTATGAAATATAATTTACACACAAATATTTGCAGCAAACTCGTCTCATTACATGGATCTTTTCTTCTAACAGACTTGAAGCGGCTATGAGAACTCGGCCATTTTTGGCGGATCATCATTTTCTCACGGGAATGAGAACACGTTTTAGTGCACGCAGGCGATGTAGAGCTGGGCCCCTCTGTCATGGTAACCTCGAGCTCTCGTTAATTATTTCGATGTACAGGAAAGCGAAGTTCTACGAGTGTTCTGAATTAGAAACTATTATTTGAGTTGTCTTCGAAATGCAAGGAATAATTCATGCAAGGAATAATTCTTGCAAGAAAAATTTCTTATTCAAAATGACGCCTTAGAAGGTTATTTCAAGGGCTTAAAATGAGTTGATCGACTTGTAAGCAAAGATCTGCTCATCTCAGGATCTCGAACCACAACAAAGACGTTCCTAAGAGAGGAAGGAAAAAGGTACCATTGTAGAGAGTTAGGGAATGCAGACTCGATACACAAGGTGCATAGAAACAGTAACTTGAGAAAGAAGTGCATGAAACTAAACATGAGCTGAAGAAAGTAGCCGGTGCTGAAAGTAGCAGGTGCTGAAAAACAGGACAGCAGTGAATCGAAAAAAGATGGTCCGTAACAGAGGAAAAAACCTATACTATTTCAGTAAAAAATGAGGAGTTTAACCAACAGCTCGGGACATACTAAATTAAGCATCAGCCTAAATATTAACTGAAGTTGTATAGAGATACGTAAGGCTCGAAGGATTGAGTATTAATGCCCTTGTATTGAGAGAAGAATTGACGCAACTACAAACTTGAGGGCAACATTGACCTTTGTGCTTTTTATAACCATTTCCCTAGACTTGGCAGCTGAAACCTAACGAGAGTACTGTGCCATTAGAACTTTTAACTGAGGCACTTAAGTAAGATTTATTTATAGAGAGTCCTTCACAAGTTCTAGACATAGATGTTAATACATGAATTTATCGTATACGTCACCGTAATTTTCTACTTTAATTAAAAGTTGCTTTTTAAAGGGAGTTACAGCCAGTATTAATTTCTGAATGGTCTCTCAAAAACACAGCAGCTACGCGAGATTTTAGGTGCCTTGACTCGTTCAGTTGAGAGTTCGTACAGGTGTGAATTGTCAATATATTTTGAATGAAATTTAAAATTTATAAGCAAAGTGGATAACTTATTTTGGAAGCGCACATGTATAGGGAAATATAAATTGTCTATAAATTAACCAACCCCACTGTTCTCACATAATTACTTGCCGAACCTGAAGAAATAGCAGAATCCTTTTTCATTTCCATAATTGAACAGTCGGATCTCGCAAACACCAAGAAAAGTACGACACAATTTAATCATCGGCCTCGAAGTATATTTTACCCATTCGTCCAGATTAATCCCCGATGACGAATTTGACAAGCCATTTTTCCATAACCTTGCTTCTTCTCATACATTTCATTCGGCTACGGGAAGAACATTCAATCTTTATCAGTATATTTTACTCCGGTCGCGTCAAAACAGATCTTGCTCTGCGATTTTTTTCGCGATTTGTCTCAATTTTTGCTATGGAAATAAACCGAAGTGTCAAAAAATAAAAAATTTGACACCGTCAGAGAGTAGAACCTAAAGTGATCCCTCCGCTTGCGATTGCAATAAACCTTGACGAAAGAGCGGATCTCTTGTCGTTTTGTTTATGAGGCTGCGAGTAAAAATACACTCGCACTTGAACTAAATCTCACTGCAAAGTCTCCAAACAGGTGAACATTGTAATCTCAAGGACAAATGCTACTCTGCTAAACATGTACGCTACTCTGATGCAGCACTCAGATCTAACAATAAGCAAGAAAACTGGATCAGCGTTCTTAGGGAGTGCCGCACTCGAGTTGAGGCTGGTCTTGAAGCACTGGGTGCAGTAGGAGAGTGTATAAAAAGTTAGTTTAAGCCTCCCTAACGTGCTGGGTGCATATGAGAGTGTGTAATGAGTTAGTTTAAGGCTCCCTAACGTGCTGGGTGCAGTATGAGAGTGTATAATGAGTTAGTTTAGGGCTCCCTAACGTGCTGGGTGCATATGAGAGTGTATAATGAGTTAGTTTAAGGATCCCTAACGTGCTGGGTGCATATGAGAGTGTATAATGAGTTAGTTTAAGGATCCCTAACGTGCTGGGTGCAGTATGAGGGTGTGTAATTAGTTGGTTTAAGCTTCCCTAACCACTACAAGGTTGTTCTCAAGAAAGGAAGCACCATTTAGTAATACATGGTATTAAGAGATCAGGGAATCTATGCACAAGGTGTGTGTTCCCCATACCCGGCCCACTGAGGCAGCAAAATAAAAGTTAAAAATAAGAAGGTACTGAGAAAAGGACGCCAGTGAACCGAGAAAAGATGGTCCGTAACAAAACAAAAAAACCTATTCTTCTTCAAGAAAAGGAAGGCCCACACAACCATCAGCTCAAGGCTTCACATCTAATCCCAGGGTGCGCTAATTCCCATAAATACTATGTGTAGGTGTTTTCCTCTGAGAACGTGCATCATGAGAATTGTGCGACACGCTTTACTTAAGATTGATTGCAAGGAGATATGTGCTGGTCTCATGGTGAATTAGTAGACAGGCTTTTAGGCCCGTTTACACCATCCAACTTTTTGTCAATCACAAACCGCGAACAAAAACATTAACTTTTTTGAATCGTGTCCAGACTTCGCTTTCGGTGGTGTGAAATTATCCGCGAGCAGCTTCAGTATTCCGTGCAGTAAAGACTCGTTTACAACTGCGGCGAATTTTGGGAGCCTAGCTGACAACAAAATAAGTGCGTCCCGAAAATTGACCTGTTCGTGCGCCTGATCTTGTGACCTCTCACTCAGAAAAGGTATCAGCCGCGAGTAGATATTAATTGTTAAAAGTCTATTTTTATTCAGAAATCATAGTTTTCATGGAGTGCATAAAAGTTTATGGTAGCGTTCTATTAATCAAACATCACACCTTCAAAGGTTCACTTGATTTGTACACCTGAATAACCACAGGTGAAGGGGACGTCGAAATGTAATTTTCTAGAAGCTGTACAATAATTCATGAACGATTTTCTTGCCCCATGGACGCACGGTGGGGTCAAAATGTACAATTGAATTTTAAACTCAAAAAACTGTAGTTTTATCCATATATTTGAACATGGTTCTGTGACTTTTCCCAAATAACTGAAACTGGTGAACCTTTGTGTGCTTTGCTACTTTAACAAAACGTTTGGAGTCATATAGACTTCAAGGTGTAAGTTTATTTAAAATAAACCCGTGCATCCACAGGTTAAACTTGAGTTTTAAGACTCAATAAAACGCCCGAAGTAGCAGCCTACGAACGGGCATGTGAGTAACGCAGTAGTGATCTTCTCTCTCTGTCTATCATTTGTTTCTGCAATTGACATGGGTAGTACGATATTCATGCGTGAAAATTAACTAAGGGCTCTTAATGTTAAGATATTTTAGAACCAATGTAATACCTTTCACGAATCAACTTTGTTGGAAACAAACAGATTTTCTTTCTTTGTTCATCACCGTCCTGGGCTTCTCCGCTTCCTTCACCTCACATGGCGTCTTCTACCGAGCCGCAGCCTGCACGCACTGCACCTGCACGCACTGCACCTGCACGCACTGCACCTGCACGCACTGCACCTGCACGCACTGCACCTGCACGCACTGCACCTGCACGCACTGCACCTGCACGCACTGCACATGCACGCACTGCACCTGCACGCGCTGCACCTGCACGCGCTGCACCTGCGCGCACTGCACCCCTGCGCGCACTGCACCTGCGCGCTGGTTCGAATGATGACAGATGTCTAAGCAATAGCAGGAACTCGGCATCGACGAGGTTAGTGAACGGAAATCACGTGTCGTTGCCTCTCCTAAGAAGGGCGCAGCGAGCGCGGTACATGCTCCCGTCAAATCTGGGATCTCCTCAATCATCTGCTGCTGAGGAGCATCTTTGACTGCGATGGGTTCAACTGAAGTTCAATATTCAACTCAAATTTTATCAAGTCATAAGTGATTAGCAAATTTATGAGTACCAAATATTAACATCACACGCCATGAATTCAGAAAAGATCGTTAGAATTTTTCTAACGACCCATCGATGGGTCGTTTCGCAGCAGGAAAAATCTGAGCATGACCCACCCAGGCGGGTTGTGTCGCAGTCAATGTGTTAACACTTTGACTGCGATGTGAGCCACCGGTGGTACACGGAGGGGATTTTCATAATGCTGCTGACTGACCAGTAGTCAGAAATTAAATTTTCGTAAATGTTCAATCAAAACTGACTGAAGTCACGATCCAGATAGTGTATGCTATTTTCAACATTGCTTACTACAATCTACTTTAAATTCGAGCTGAATGTTAAACTTCAGTTTTGCCTGCCGCAGTCGAAGTGTAGCGCGAATGTACGGGTGAGCGAATTTATTATTATTATTATCTAAGAAAGTTTTACCCTCCCTTAACCACGACAAAGATGTTCTAAGAGAGGAAGGAAGAAGGCACCATTTAGTATGGAGTTGAGACGGGTGAGCGACTACAGCGCGTAGAAAAGTTCTAGAATCGTAAACCAGGCTAGCGTGGGGAGAAGTAGCAACATAAAAGCACACCAGCTGATCGTAAACACCTTTATAACTCACGAGGTAAAAGATTAGATTGTTTGTTAGCCTCCTTAACCGCTAGAAAAAGTGTTTCGAAGAGAAGGAGGAGGAAGGCACCATTCAGGATGAAGATAGGGGAATGCGGTATTTTAGCACAAGGTGCGTAGAAACAGTAAGTTGAGAAAGAAGTTCATGAAACAAGATACAAGTTGAAGAAGAAAGTAGTAGGTACTGAAAAACAAGAAAGCAGTGAACTGAAAAAAAAGATGCTCCTGAACACCCCACAAAAAAATCTATTTCAACAAAAAGAAGGAATACCTCTCAGCTCAGGACCTCACTAATTAAGAGAGTTCAATATTCCTATAAAACGAATTCAAAATTTATGAGGAACTCAGAAATTAGCCGCAATAAACTTAAAAAGCGTAAACAAACGCTGACCATTTGCAAGCTAACGGCAAATCCAGTATAAGCAACAACCGGTTTTACTTCTATTCATCCGTTAACTCGCGAGTTAATTATGTGCATAATAGACAAAATTCAAGACTCGTACATAACTCATTCTCTCCTTGAGACGAAATAACATGATTCGGTTTAAATATACTGCAGTCTTCCGACCCAATTAGGGCTAAATTAAAGCGATAACAAAGGAAGCTTGGGGGTACGATTCGTAATGCTACAGAAATTCTTTTGTGATGTAGAACAGGAAGAAAATATACAGTATATATATTCAGTAACCTAAACCTCCTCGGCAGAGCTGCACTCGAATGAATGTATGTAGTTGACAGTAGAGGCGCCACTGCAACTAATGCAAATAGCTAAATCGAATAACTAATGCGAATAACTAATGCGAATAACTAATGCGAATAACTAATGCGAATAACTAATGCGAATAACTAATGCGAATAACTAATGCGAATAACTAATGCGAATAACTAATGCGAATAACTAATTCGAATAACTCTAATGGGATGTAGAACTGGAAGAAAATATACAGTAAATTTGGTAACCTAAACCTCCTCGGCAGAGCTGCACTCGAATGAACGTATGCAGTTGACGGTGGAGGCTCCACTCTAACTAATGCGAATAACTGAGTCTGAACTATGGAGGCGCGGGAGTGCAGAGAGCATATCCAGGAGGCACGGCACCGTTAGCGCTCTAAGCTTTGGGAATGATGTCATCGTGAGCTTAGTGCTCGGCCTCCGCTTGCTGTGTTGGTTGCGTTTGGACTTGCATCTTGCTAAACCTGCTTCCTCACTAATTAAGTGCATGCATAGGTTTAACTGATATTACAATACAACTGATCTTGGCTCACAGCCAGCGACTCGATAAATTTCGTGTTGACCATGTATGGCAAGCTTCATCTCAACAGAATATTAGCCCCCCCTGTGCCTTGTTGTTGTAGCACGTAGCAAGCTGTGCTGCGAGCCTGTGTGTAGTTGGGTCGATAGGTTAAAACTATGGCATTACATGTCATTTATGAGCACGTGGAATAATTTATACGCATATTTGTTGAGAAATGTTAGAAACGAAAAGTGACGAGTTACGTAAACACTACAGTACCCACTCTCATTAAGGTACGTTAATGGGATGCAAAACAGTTCGTCTGATGCATGCATAAACTACGGGGAATTTCTTCAGCATAGCCTAAGCAGTAGTCAGTTCTTTCTTGCAACGCAACTGAATGACGCATTACTTTTTCTTAACGCGTGAGACAACTTGAGAAACACCGTGCGCGTGAACTCAACCTTTTTATACAGCGTCACTTGCTGGTCTCGAATAATATTTTCCTGGCTTAGCCAATTTTCCCTAAAATGTACAAGGTCGCCAAAATATTTCAGTAAACTTGCCAAAAAAGATCGACACCCTAAGCGTATAAGAGATATGAAACATCGATAAACTAAAACAGGTTTTACGGCAATCCCTCCGGCACCAAGGAAAACCGGACGACGGTGAAACAAGGTCGAGGGTGAAGGCAAAATATGAATTACTACAGGTTTGTAAAATAAAGGAAGGCCAAAAAAGGCATCTCTCTCACCTGCAGGCGGTAGTTCTCTCCCTGGCACATGCAGCCGAACAGGTCGACTTCGCTGCCATATGGTTCCGACGTCAACAATGACGGAGCATTCGGCATTTGAAATTTAGATTCTCTATTCGAGAACTAGAAAGTTTGTCCTCAGTGAAATTCATTTGACTAAAATGCAAAGCGTACAAAAAATGCAGTACTCGTAGGCCAACGTGATTTTTTTTTTTTTGCAAGGTACGCGATTGATAAAAACTGAACTCCGAACTTGATAGAAATTCATCTGTTTTATATATTGTGGCAAACACGGTCAGTAAAATTCAATGCATCCTAATAAATTGAAAAGTTGAACCCGCAAATAAATTATAAAACATTCGAATTAATGAATCTTATTGCCAAGAAAATACATTAAGATTGGTTTCCTCCACCTCATAGGTTTAAGCCAATCACAGGCTTCAGGTAAGTGAAGTAGGTATAAACATTTCTTGGTCTTATTCCAGAGGATTGATCGTGATGCAGGTGCCTCTATCAGAAGTGAAGATCAAATTAGATATCCGTGCCGAGGTAATTTTCTTTTCACATCAGTTTTTTAAATTAATTCTAGAGTGCAAACAGATTTAGAAAAAAAAAACTGATGAAGTTAAAATTGAAAAAGATGAACAATTTACTTTCGAGACTAAATATAAACGCATTAAAAGTTGGCTACAGATACCACTGTAATCGATCTACCCCTGAGAAAAAAATTATTTTTCCAAATTTGCCAATTCGCTGCTATGCTTACGAATAGAACGATTAGGTCGGAATCTAAAGATGACGAGATAAACTACATGAATTCCAACAATTCAATGAAACGAATTACTCGCACCAACTCTGAGAAGTACAATTTTCACGATCATCTGGCTTATTCCACTCACCTGCACGCAAACTAATTAAGTAAGGTATTCCTACATGTTAGATATGTAATAATCGACCGCAACGACAGCATGTTCCGAGAACCGACTTGTTAAAAGAACTGCTGGTGCTTTAGGCGTCCGGTGCCACTGGAAAACAAAAAGCTTTAACTGCGCTAATTTATGACTCCAAAAAAGATAACTCTCATCACGTTTCAATTCCATCAAATTAATCCCACATGATGAATGTATCACAGTATTTCCTGCCTAAGAACACGCATAGAATTCTTAACGAAAAACTCCAAGCTCGCACAGATGTTTGAGTAGCTAAAGCTTTCGACACGTCAACTGCCATGTGAGCCACCGGTGGTACACGGAGGGAATTTTCATAATGGTGCACACGGACCACTAGAAACTTACTCGATTTTCATACATACTTAATCAGAACTAAGTGAAGGCACGATCCAGTTAATATTTACAATTTTCACAATTGCTCACTACAATTGACTGTAAATTCCAGTTGAATATTGAACTTAAGTATAACCCAAGGATGTTAACGTGTCATGCTATGTAAGTAAATCTGACATTCAATTTTATAAAGTAATTTAACACATTTTTAAAACACACAAATCGAACCTTATTGCTGTATTAGCTATAACTGACCATCTGAGATGAATTGGTAAAGAACTTCATCTTACTAAAGCTTCACACCAAATTTTGATGTTTTCATTTTAGTTTAAAGATTTTATCACTTTAACATCTTAATTTTAGTTTATTAGTTTGTTTTTTGCTTAATGTTTGTTTCAGTTTTTTCCTCAGTTTCTTTTCTTGTCGACGGTTCCTTAAAGTGTCAGAAGAAGTAATGAAATGCGAAGGCCTTCTTAATAAAACGATCCAACTCACTACATGCTTACAAAACAGGGCACCTAATAAAGCAAAAAACACAATAGCATTACAACATTAGCTTCTAAAAATGCCTGAGGAAACTAAAGATTTATGTTGGAGTAGTGATTACATCATTGATAAAAAAGCTACTTGAAGCTACTATCATTAAACTTCTACTTCGCCGATGTCAGAGACACTATCTGCTCTGGACATTTAAAATTAAATTTTGATTTGATCCCGGCCCATTCAAAATCACATTTTTTCCAGAACTCAGAAAACCAGATCATAAACTTGAGAATTCAGCGCTCGTCTCACATCAACTTAGAATACTCAAGCGAAGTATTAACACATTTCTTGCGATATGTTCCTTGAATTAGAAAATTTTTGAAAATTTTTTCAACTGAATGACATTTAAAATACCCATTTAATGTTTGCTATCAATATAACTTTTAACAACTTTTAACTTTAAATTTAAGTTGAATACTGGAACGCATCGCAGTCAACGAGTTGAATTTATAACTGAGAAGAGGTGTGAAAACGTCACTTCATCGCATGAACGCGGCATTCACACCGACAAGGAATCAGTCCAGATAGACGGTACTGGAGCTGGCTGCTTAGTGGTGAACTCGCCTATACTTTTCTCTTCATAAGCCACGACTATGGTTCCCCCTGACAAAAATTGACATCAATTTGAACTTTGAGTCGCAGTTTTAGTGTGAGTCACACTAATCTGCAGCGTGGCCTCAAAGCATCAACCTCTCCATCTCCAGTGTGCAGTGTAAATATGACGAAGTGATGAGCAAACTAGAACAAGCCTGGTAAGAGCAATGAAAAGCGACGAGTCATGCCTTCTGCAGGTCTCGCAGCTATGATGAACTGGCCGTCTAAGCCGCCACTTCTAAACCAATACCTGTAATTTATTGACACTTGCGCCCGTGAGAAGCCAGAACGTTGCACATTCCAATCAGCTCTAACAAGTGGCTCCTTTTTAGTGTTTTTTCGAATGCAGAATTGAGGAGGGAGAGGAATAAGGTTGTCCAGATTGTAAAATTTAGATGTACATTTGTGAATTCCGTTGTTTTTATGCCTTCTTAAACTTCCCAGAAGTGAAGGATTCATGAATAATAACAATGCAAAAACACTAACAAGTTATAACTGCTTGCGATGGTTCAGATTTAAATACAATTATGGCCTCGAAAACGACTTGGCTAGCTACACAAGAATACTGTACTCGTGTACTCGTGTACTCGTGCACTCGTGTACTCGTGCACTCGTGTACTCGTGCACTCGTGCACTCGTGCACTCGTGCACTCGTGCACTCGTGCACCTCGTGCACTCGTGCACCTCGTGCACTCGTGCACCTCGTGCACTCGTGCACCTCATGCACTCGTGCACCTCATGCACTCGTGCACCTCATGCACTCGTGCACCTCAT